>PVJA010036325.1:0-21190 GCA_004027025.1 Myocastor coypus
AATAATAATAATAATAATAATAATAATAATAATAATAATAATATAATAAAATCAAAATGGATCGCTGGGGAGTGAATGTAATGGCCCTGGGTTCAATTCCCAGTACTGAAATAAATAAGCCAGCAAGTGAACCTACAGTCCACAGCCGCAAGTCCTAGGGGTATCTGATGCACTATATTAACAATCTGCTGTTTCCTGGGCAACAGATCAGCTAACCCAGGGAGGGGCCAGCAGTCAAACGGTGGCCCTGTGAGAACCAGGCAGGTACCAGCTCCACCCTTGTGGCACACCCGGCCCTAAAGTCCGTCCCGAGACCCAAGACCTGGCTGGCACCTGCTTTCCACCTGTCCACTGCCTGCCCCTCCCAGCTCTCACCCTTACTTGCCTCAGACAGCAGTCTCCTAGGACCCCCAAGCCCCACATCTGTCACTGGGGCACCAAAGGCACTGCAGGGTCCCCACTCCCATCTGCCCACCAGTGTGAGAATCCCAGGTGCTCCCAGATGTCCACAGACTGGCCCATGTGAGTATCGATGAAACAACAGACCAAGGAGGCGCAAGAACATTTATTTAAAAGCTATAGGGGGGCTGGGGAGATAGCTCTGTGGCACAAGTGCCTGCCTGGCAAGTGCAAGGTTGTGAGTTTGAACCCCGGTCCCACAGAAAAAAAAAAAAAAAAAAAGCTATAGGGGCTGGGGAGATAGCACTATGGCACAAGTGCCTGCCTGGCAAGTGCAAGGTTGTGAATTTGAGCCCCGGTCCCGCAAAAACAACAACAACAAAAAAAAACAAAACAAAACAAAAAAACTATAAAGATGAGGCAGAGCCCCTGCTGGCTGAGGCTCTTTGTCTAGAGCACTAGGGTAGCAAACCTTTTAGGGATAAGTGTCCTAACTGCAAAACAAGCCCACTTATTTATCACAAAGTGCCAACACTGCAATTAAAGCTGAATGCTGAGGTTTTTTTTTGTTTTTTTTTTTTTGTGGGACCAGGGTTCAAACTCACGACCTTGCACTTGCCCAGCAGGCACTTGTGCCTCGGAGCTATCTCCCCAGCCCCCACTGAGGTTTTAATTTAGGAAAAACAACTTACACAGCTGACTCGACAACTCGACAGAGAGGGCTTTGTGCATCCGCTGTGGCACTTGTGCCATAGGTTCGCCACCACTGCTCTAACGACCTTTAAGGTGCTTCATAGGGAGCAAAAAATATGATCTCTATCTTATAGGAGATTACATAGGCTTGAGGTTTTGTTTGTTTTTTGAGGCAGGGTCTCACTAGGTAGCCCTGGTTGGCTTGAAACTAGTGGTCATCCTCCTGCCTCAGCTCCTGAGGGCTGGACAATAAGCTATGCGCCACCACACCTGGCATGAGACCACAGTACTTCTTAAGGTCCGATCTATGCAGTGTTCCTGATGTGTCCAGGCAGGGTCCATGTACCCTTGAGCCTGTGGCCTGCCTGATTTTACTCTGGGGAGGCCCCTAACAGCCACATGTGGCAGATGTTTTTTGAAAGATCGCTGCAGGTGATGACTCAGCAGACTCCACTTGAGGCTGGCCTCAGCCTGATGGAATCCTAGCTCCTGTCTCACTGATTCCTGCCCTAATGTATACAGCCCATAGGTCCAAGGTTCTATGGAGGTTTCTTCTGGCCTCTTCCAAATATGACCTCTGTCAGCTTCAAATATGACATCTTCAGCCAGGCATGGTGGTGCACACCTGTAATCCCAGAACTCAGGAGGCTGAGGCAGGAGGATTGATGTGAGTTCAAGACCAGCCTGGGCTCCAACAGTGAGCTCAAGACCAGCCTGAACTTCATAGCAAGAACTTGTCTCAAAAATTCAAGAGGTCCCGGCAGGATGGCTCAGTGGTCTAAAGCACCTGCTTAGGAAAGCTTAGGCGGCTGCAGGGACCGCAGTTTGATGCCCGGCACCACATGCTGCGCCAGCCCTGCCCTCAGGGCAGGCTGAGCCAGCCATAAAAATAAACAAACAGGGCCCGGTGGGATGGCTCAGTGCTCTAAAGCGCCTGCTTGGGAAAGCTTGGGCGGCTTCAGGGACCACGGTTCAATCCCTGGCACCACATGCTGCACCAGCCCTTCCCTTGGGGCGGGCTGAGCTGGAGATAAAAATGAGTGAATAAACAAAGGTTCTGAAACAAGAAGAAAAATAAATAAAATAAAAAATTTTTTTTTGTCTTTTTGAGACAAGGTCTCACTGTACAGTTCAGGCTGGCCTTGAGCTCAGTTTTTTATTTTATTTTTTAAAAATTTTATTTGTGTATTCTTGTTCCACAACTTTTGTTTGTTTATTTATTTTTATGGCCGGCTCAGCCTGTCCTCAGGGCAGGTCTGGCTTAGCATGTGGTGCTGGGGATCGAACAGCAGTCCCTGCAGCCAGCTGCAGGTGCTTTAGATCACTGAGCCATCCTGCTGGGCCCCGCCCTAGCCCTTTTTATTTAAGACTCTTCTTTCCAGATAGAATCACATGCAAGGCTCTGAGAGAATCTATCTTTTTTTTTTTTTTTAAACTTTATTTATTTATTTTTATGGCCAGCTCAGCCTATCCTGGAGGTGGGGCTGGTGCAGCATGTGGTGCTGGGGATCAAACCATGGTCCCTGCAGTTGCCTAAGCTTGCCTAAGCAGGCGCTTTAGACTGCTGAGCTATCTTGCCAATCTGGGGGAACCTATCTTTCAGGGACGTCATTGTTCACACTCCCCTCTCTCTCCAGCTTGGGATCCCCGGCTTTCCCCAAGCTCCTGTATCCATCATGTCACAGCCTATATCAACAGGTGGCACTGGATGGCTTGAGCCCATGCTGGGGCTTGCTAAATGAACTAGGCTGACCTCAACTTTATGATCCTCCTGCGTCAGCCCCCCAGAGTGCTGAGACTCCAAGCATGCAGTACTTTTATCTCCTAAACCTGGCAGTCCTAGGGCACCCACTGGTCTTAGAAGACAGTCAACCAGAACTGAGTAGCACAGATTATTAAGGAGCTCCCTGCTTCCAACACAAAGGGCACAGGGAGGGGCTTCAGCCATAGAGACCAGAAATTTGGGTCTCCAGAGGGGCCAGGCTGCACTTGTAAACAAAAGCTGAAGCTTCTTGGCAGCACTGCAATTTCCCAGAGGCCTCTTGACTTGGCAGGAGAGGAATGGGCAGGGGCAAAGGAATTCCGCTCAGCAGGGGTTGTTTGTGACCCTGCAAAGACTTTGATGCCAGCTGGCCGCTCTCCCTAGCCAGCTCCCCCTGACCCTCATCTCATCCCATCCGCACGTAGCTTAGCTTCGACCCCATTTGTGTGTGCTCGAAGGCCCTCAGATAGGGCCTTTTGTGTCTTTTGTCTTTTTTTTTTTAAGAATTTTTAAATTTAATTTTATTTTTTTCTTGTTTCAGAACTTTTAATGTTTGTTTATTTATTTATTTTAAGTTTTATTTTTCTTCTTGTTTCAGAACTTTTGTTTGTTTATTTTTATGGCCGGCTCAGCCTGCCTTGAGGGCAGGGCTGGTGTAGCATGTGGTGCTGGGGATCTAACCGCAGTCCCTGAAGCTGCCCAAGCTTTCCTAAGCAGGCGATTTAGACCACTGAGCCATCCTGCTGGGCCCCTCTTTTGTCTTTTGATACAGAATCTCTCTCTACAGCCCCACTGGCTTGGACCTCGCGGTGACCCTCCTGCCTCAGCCTCCCAAAGTGCTGGGAGGACATGCACGAGCTTCTAGGCATGGCTCTTTAAGACCTATCTGAGGACCTGCTGGGCTCTTTCATCAGCAGCTGTACCATATCCATTCCTAGCAGCCGTGGGAAGATTCCAGTTTACCACAATCTCACTAGGGTGCTCTCATGTGCTACTTAGATTTCAGCCCACTTAGTAGGTGGGAAGTGTCTCACTGTGTCTGTCTCGCTCCCTTTTTTTTTTTTTTTTTTTTTTGAGACAGGGTTTCCCAAAGCAGTTCAGGTTAGCCTTGAACTCACTATATAGTCCAGGGTGCCCCATAACACGGTGATCCTCCGGCCACAGCCTCCAAGTTCTGGGATCCCCTCCAAAATACTCATTTTTTTTTTGTATCTGGAATCGAAATCAGGACCATACTCTTGCCAGGCAGGTGCTGTGCCGCTTAGCTATATGCCGACCCTTCAAAATTAAATAAAATATAACTTTAAAAATTATTCACCAAAAAAAATTATTTACCAAAACCTTGAGTCTCATGTTCAAAAACATACCGTTTTCACCACTTTCAAGCCTACAATTCATAGCTCTATTTAGAAATAACGAAGTATCGGCCATGAGTTCCACCCCGCCCCCGCCGGCACCACCCTCGTTTCCTAGCAACGCCGAGCCCCGCCTCCAGGCCAGAGGCGGGGGAGAGGGGGAGGCTGGAGTCATGTTCGGCCCCAGCAGTCCGTCGGGCTTCCGTAGCTCAAACCTGCCCGGTCGACGTTAGCACGCGTGCTTTTGTGCGCGTGCGCAGGGCGTGGTTGTTAGCGTACCCTGAGTGTCCCACCCCACACGCTACCTGCGTGCGCGCGCCCTGTCTCGGCCCGCCCTTCTTATACCACCGCGTCGGGCACGGGCGCGGCGACTGGCGCGGGGACGACGGGCGACATGGCGGCTGCGCTCCTGTTGGCTCTGGGCCTCGCGCTGCTGGACGTCCAGGGCGCCTCCGGGGCCGGTAAGGAGTGGGCCGAGGTCGCGGGGCCCGAGGAAGAATCCTGGAGAGGGGAGCCGGGGCTTGAGGTCTTGGTGAGATCGGGGGATGGAGGAGTCTGAGGCCAGACGGGACGAAGGTGCGAGCGGAGCCCTCGGGCGAGGGGGAGTCCCCATCTGGGAGAATGGAGCTGTGGGGTGTTTGGGGACCGCGGGAGTCCCCGAGAGCGACGTTTCTGTGGTCTGGGGGTCCTTAGCGGGGTGTAGGGGCTCATCGCTTTAAGGATTCTCAGCCTGAAACTTGTGAGAGATTATCCTGCGGGTGCTGAGGGCACCATAATGCCCAAAGGGACAGCAATTTCTCTTGAGGATTAAGGAGGCCCCGAGAACACAGGCGTGGAGGAGTCTATTTGGGGTTTCCATCCTATCGACTGGAGGAGGGAAAGGTGAAAATGTATCCTGAGGAATCATCAGTGCCTGGAAAAGATGAGCCTGAGGTTTGATGAGTCCCAGGCTGAGCCTGCAGGCAGAGGGACGTCAGGAACACCCGGGGCTTTCGGAACCAGGTGATAGGGTGGAGGAGAGTCATGGCTTTGGGGTTTCACACTTGGGGGCAATCAGGTTGAGAAGCCCCCAATCTGGGCTACATCTGGAAAGGAGTTCCTGGCTGTGCTTAGGGGTGACGTGCACAGGTTGTGGGGAATCCCAAGCAGGGCTATCCCGAGGTGCCTCTGCCAGGATGTGTGGGTGTATAGCCTGCGATCTGGGTTTTCTATATTAGAGTGGTGGTCCCTTGTGAAGGGCCTGGCCTGACCACTGCATGAGGGCATTAGGGGCATTAGTGGTCTGCTCATGGGTGCCGCTGGCCAGAAAAGGGGAGGTCCAAGCCTGGGCATTTAAGGGACCCCCTGAGTTGGAGCTAGGCCTGTTTAACCTGGGCCCTCAGGCTGGACCCTGCAAGGCCTGCACAGGACACCTGAGAAGGACCTAGGCAGTGTGGAGTTGAAGGACAGGACCTGCCCCCATGTATAGCTCCCCCTCCAACCCCCAGACTCAGCGGGACAGTGGTGTTCAGAACCAGACTTTGGGATTATCATTCCTGCTGGGATTTAGCTCCTTCTGGGTGAGCTCTGTTCTCAGTGGTTCCCTGGTTTTCCTGCCGTGGGTCCTCTGTTTTTTGCTGTTAAGGGGGTGTAAGATGGCTTCAAGGTCACAGGGAGGTCGCCTTGGCCTCCTGGCCAGAGCAGAAACAAGGTTGATCTTGAAGACTTCAGGCACATGGGGTTGATGCTGCCCATAGGGCCATGGAGGGGGTCCCAAGGAGGTAGTGGAGGGGTGTTGTGGTCTGTGCTCTTGTGCTTGGTGAGGAATTTTCTTCATTTATTGAAAATCCCTTTAGGTTCTGGGTTAAAGATTTATACTGACAAGCATGTAGGGGACAAAGGGCAGAGGGTCTAAGGCTCATTTGGAGAGGGGTGGCCACAGCGGCTGCCTCAGACTGAAGAGTGGACCATAGGCCCCACGGAGGAGGCTGTTCCAGGCCCCTTTAACATTTCTTAGCCCTTTAAATTGAGACAGCTCCCCTGGGAAGGGCTCCAGCCGCAGCAGGGGGCAGGTCCTCAGGTGGCACATTCAGGAGTCCCCAGCAAAACAAATGCAGAAGAAAACCCACTCCCTGATGGGAAGGGCTGCCAGGGGTCCCTCAACTACTCTGGTTTACACGAGTAGAAGATTTTTGTCTTGTCCAGGGCCCAAGCAGGCTCAGTTTCTGGGCAGATTCCCCCAACCTTTCCCGTGGTCCAGCCCCACAGCCTCACAGCCTCACTGCCTCACTGCCTCACTGCCTCACTGCCTCACCTTGCCAGATGCCCCGGACCAGGGTTCCAGTTGGTCTGGGGCATCTGTGTTTGTTTTCCTCGGCTCTTTGGACCCTACACGTGGAGACAGTCAAAAGATTTGAGGGAGCCGGGTGTGGTGGCACACGCCTGTAATCCCGGTACTTGGGAGGCTGAGGCAGGAGGATCGGTGTGAGTTCGAGACCAGCCTGGGCTACAAAAGTGAGCTCAAGGCCAGCCTGAACTGCATAGTGAGACCCTGTCTCAAAAAGACAAAAAAAAAAAAAAGATTTGAGGGGCTGGCTGTGCCTGTTGTTTACACCTGTGTGGTGCTGGTGTTGGAACCTGGGTCCCTCCTGTGCTGGGCTTCAGTGGTGCTCAGGGGCCTGGGCGAGGAGTGATCATGGTTTCCTGTCTCCCCAGGCCACTTTCCCAAAGAGTCCTCTAGGGGGCTCTGTCAGTGGGGGCACCTATTTGCTAAATGTGGGTTCCACTTTGTGGCTCAGGTGAGAGCCTGAGCTCCGCCCAGGTGGGAGGGGTGACTGCTGTGGCTTAGGTCCCAGAATGCTTTCTTGCCCCTGTCTCCATGGGGCTAGTGGAGAGGCACTGGCTGAATCCTCATGAAGGAGCCTCCTAGTTTGGACAGTGTAGGCGATGCAGGCTTTTGACCCCACAGCCAGCTGGCCCTGTTCCCCAGCTGGCTGGGAGTGGTCAGGAGGAGGGCTGTTTTTAGATGAAGGTGACTTTTGGAGGGTGTGGGCTGTGGTCATGTGGCCAGCACACAGTCTGGACTTCTCCAGAGTGGTGATGGGTCAGCTGTTCCCTTATCCTGGAGCTCTTAGGCTTGCTTTGCTGACAGCCTGGCCCCATGAAATTCTAATGCCACCTCTACAAGCAGCACCAACCATCGCCGCAGCTGCAGCATTATGTCAGAGGCCATTTGGAGGGAGAGCGTGGACATGGTGCACTTGCCTCTGGCACCACTGGTAGGAAGTGGCAGGGGGCAGCCGGGACAGGACCTGCTAAGCCAAGACTGGCTGCTTCCCTGGTGCCCTCGGTATTGACGCAGGCTGTGAGAGAAGTGTGTTGTAGAGGTGGGAAGGAATTGTAGCCTCTGCTTCACTTTCTGCCCTGATGCCCAGCCCTCAAGTCATTCTTTTTGTTGTTGTTGTTCATTTTTTGGCAGGACTGGGGTTCAAACTCATGACCTTGCACTTGCCAGGAAGGCACTGGTGCCGTGGAGCTAACTCCCCGGCCCCGTTTTTTTTTTGTTGTTGTTGTTGTTTTTTTAATGTATTTGGAACAGGGTCTCACTATGCAGCTCAGATTCATAGTGATCTTCCTGTTTTCAGCCTCCCCAGTGCTGGGATTACAGGCATGTGCCCCGACGCCTGGACTCGGGACTTAATGTGCCCAGGGGTGGGGCCGGCACGGCAGGTGGTACCAGGGATCAAACCTGGTCCCTGCACTTGCCTGAGCAGGCACTTGGTTTGCTGAGCTGTATCACCTGCTGAGCTATCATGCGCTCGCTGGCCCTCCAGCCCTCAAGTTCCAGTCATGTGGCCTGCGGCCTGGTCAGGGGACAGCCCCAGGAAATGCAAGTTACCAGATCCCTTGTCGAAAGGTACCACTAGAAGTGGCTGCCAAGTGTTCTGGTCTGGTTCTGAGTGCCATGGGCCACTCAGGTAGGCAGTTGTCGGGTCCTGTCCTACAAACCTTGGAGAGGGTGCCACCCTGCCCTACGGCCAGCAGCCTCAGGCCTCGATGGTGACCCACTGCCTACTCAGCTGAGCATGTGCACACCTGCAGGTGTGTCCGTGTGCAGTTGTCAGGCTGAGACCTGCTGTTCTGCTGTTTGGAGCTGAGCATGTGCGCACCTGTAATGCTGTACACATGTGTCTGCAGCTACCTGTATGTGCTCATGCCTACAGACATGGGAATCTGAGTGTCCCCTGCCCCTCTGCACTTAGTTCTGTGACCTTGTGTCTCCAAGTAGTACTCTCACTCTGGCCACACTTGCCATTGGAACCCACCTTGTGGAGGCCCTTTATGAGAGACTGGGGGTCCTGAGGTTTGGTCTGAGAGGGAAGCTTGCTGAGGGCTGGACAATTGCATGCCTTTGTGGAGTCAGAGACTTAGTCTGCCCCAGTACTGGCCTGGCCCTCAGTGCACAGAGCACCCACAGACAGGCAGCTTTTCATATGGGCTCAGGGTAAGGCTTGGGTGTGAGTTCTGATTCCCCTACAGGCTAGGACAAGTTCCCAGTCAGGACAGTGGGGTTGGGAGGGCCTGGCCAGCTAGACCCTCAGGCTAGGTCCTCTGTCCCACCCAGTGCCATGTTTTGTTCGAAGCCAAATGGTTTCAGTTGCTGTCAACAGGCCGTGCCACCCATGAGGACTGGGCCATGGGGTGGAGACATCGTCCCCCATCCCCCCCGTTGGGCTACCCTGTGCACGGCAGTCACCTGACTCCTTAGCATTTCTTTCTGGGAGCTCAGAGAAGTGCGGTCACCCAAGTCCCCCTCCCAGGATTGACAGCCCTGACCCTCTCCCATAGCTGGCTTCCTCACAGCCCCGCTGTCCCAGGAGGGGTGGGCTGGGGGCAGCATCCAGCTGCATTGCGAGGCAGTTGGCAGCCCTGTCCCCGAGATCCAGTGGTGGTTTGAAGGGAACTGGCCTGGCGACCCCTGCTCCCAGCTCTGGGATGGCGCCCGGCAGGACCGCGTCCACATCCACGCCACCTACCGCCAACATGCAGCCAGCACCATGTCCATCGAGGGGCTCACCGCCGAGGACGCAGGCACCTATGAGTGCCGCGCCAGCAACGACCCTGACCGTAACCACCTGACCCGCATGCCCAGGGTCAAATGGGTCCACGCCCAGGCAAGCGTGGTGGTCCTTGAACGTGAGTGGCCAGGTCACCTGCCTCAGTTTCCCCCTTGTGCCACCTGGCCCTGGCTCCTGCTTGGTAGAACCCAGACATCCTGGCCCAGCTTTCTGCCTAGCCCAGGGCCCCAACCTGGAATGGGAGTCGACACCACAGGGCAGGAGCTCAGCCTGGACAGCAGCTGTAGCCCTGCCTCCCTGCTCCGCACATCTGTCCTTCTTCCTCCATCCATCCGCCCCCGTGACCCTTGTGGCTAGCCCGTCTACTCTGCATGTATCTGGTGGGTCTGGGGTCTGAGCTCAGCCATACCTGTGGCCCTCTGCAGCTCTAGTGCCCTGTGTTCGAGTTTGGACTCCTGAGGGCTGCGGGCAGCTGGGTGGGCGGTTTGCTCTGCTGGTGGTCAGGGTTCCTGATGGGGAGCCCCTGGCTCTTTACTGAACAGAGTCCTAGCTTTGTGGGGCCCTGTAGCAGATTGGTCCTCCGTGTTTATGGAGGGTTTCACGGCATTCTTGGCCTCCTGAGGGAGAGGCCTTGGATGGACAGGGCCCTCTTTGCCCCACCTCAGGGCCCAGGGCAAGGTTCCCTCTGTCCCGTGCTGATCTCTCTTTTGTATGGTTCCTAGCGGGCACCATCACCACCGCCGTGAATGACGTTGGCACCAAGGTGCACATATCCTGTGTCATGAACCACAGTGACATCTCTGTCACCGGGCACGAGTGGCTGAAAGATGGCAAGGTGCTGGCAACGGACCAGCTGCCTGATCTGCACACCGAGTACCAGTGAGTGGGGTGGCAGAGGGATGGCTGGAAGGCCTGGGGAGCCTTAGGTCTAGTATTGGTCCTTGCAGCTCTGTCCTGTGATAGAAGAGCAGAGGGTGGGTGCCTTTGTTAGGGCTGGAATGCCCGCTCCCAGGGTCAGGGCAGGGGAGGCTTGTTTTCCTAGACGGGCCCTTTCCACCTGCAACACTGTCAGGCTGCTTCGTGGTGAGATTCAGGCCACACATGGTCTCCTAGGAGGACTGGTCTCACAGCCACTGCCCCATTGCAGGGTGGACAAGAAGAACAGCACGGGCAAGTACTCCTGCGTTTTCCTGCCTGAGCCCCTGGGCAGGGCTGAGATCTCAGTGAAAGGTGAGTGCTGTGGCCAGGATAAGGGGGGCCCAGGAGCCCACTCCTGTGTGTGCTGGCAGGATGAGGGGAGTGGCTCTACAGGATGTCAGGTCCCTCCTGTCTACCCCCAGGACCTCCTGTGATCAAGGCTACCAGGAAGTCTGAGCACGCCAGCGAGGGAGAGTCGGTGAAACTGTCCTGTACATCTAACTCCATTGACACCTGGGTCTGGTACAGGGTGGCTGACTCCAAAGAACAGGTGAGACCCCCAGTGGGGCACAGGTCTAGGGAGGGCTGAAGCTTGGGCTGTGGCCTCCTCCCTCCCCAGGTGCTAACAAGGTCCCTGTCAGGTCCTCACTAACAGCTCTGAGAACAAGTATTACGTGAGTTCCTCAGAGTCCAAGTCGGAGCTGCACATCAGGAACCTGGACATGACCTCAGACCCTGGCACCTACATCTGCAATGGCACCAACTCCGAGGGCACCAGCCAAGATGTCATCACGCTGCGTGTGCGCAGCCACCTGGCAGCTCTCTGGCCCTTCCTGGGCATTATGGCTGAGGTGCTGGTGCTGCTCACCATCATCTTGATCTATGAAAAGCGGCGGAAGCCAGATGAGCCCCTGGACGGTGAGTGGCTGGAGGGGCTCCGCATGGGGTGGTCTTGTCCCCTCTCTCCCTGGAGAGACTGGGGTCTGCTGCCCACTGACGAACCTCTCTGCTCCCTCTTGGCTGCAAGTTGGTGTATTCCATGGTAAGAGGCACCCTCCACAGCCTGGGTAGCAGCTGCATGGCAGGGCTGGCTCCCTAGGCTGTGGGCTGTATGCATGCAGCTGAGCGTGGCCTGCGTGTGGCCACTCCCAAGGGCGGGGTTCAGGGTAGTAGCTGAATGGGGTGGCCGCTTCTCTGCACATGCTCCTCTCGAGGCCCCTGTGGGCAGCCAGGCCTGTGTTGACACCTCCCTCTCCTTCCAGATGATGATGCGGGAGCCGCACCTCTGTAAGTCTTGGTCCCTGGGGGGTGTGAAGGGTCTCGGGGGGCCAGCACATGGTTACTGGGTACTGAGGCCCCTACCCCGTGTCTGCAGGAAGGGCAACGCGCCCCACGTGAATGACAAAGGCAAGAAAGTCCGCCAGAGGAACGCCTCCTGAGCAGTGCAGTGGCCCAGGTCCTGAACCCACCTCCTGCAGGATTCTGCCCCCTGCTGTCTAAGCACCAGACCCCCCTCACCTCAAAACCCATACAGCAACAGCAAATCCACTGTAGATCTCCACATTTGATTTAAGTCTTTAACTAAAGTAGGGTTTTCTACATAGAAGGTTTTATTCCTTAGGTTTCATTTTTTGTTTTTTCCACTTTAAGCCCATGTGAGTGCCAGGGAATTGATGTGTCCCCCAGAGGCCCCTGGGGACCCCCAGGTCTGTGGTCACCAGAAGCTCAGGAGGGTGTGCACCCACACCGCCTGTGTATCTGAAGCCAACACTGTCTCTTGTCCCCTGTATTTTCACTGCTCTTTCCTGAAGGTCACAGGTCTATCTGTGACCTGCTGGTGGAGAGGACTCCAATTCCTTCCTGATGTCTAGATACCCAGGGTTGGGTCTCCAGAGCTACCTGCTGTGCCAGGGATAGCAGTGTCCTCTCCATGGTGTCCTGCACACAGGGACCCTTCCCCCTTGCTCAATAAAGACTGAGCCCATCTAGTTCAGTGTCCATCCTGAGCTGTGCTATAGTGGGAGGCTGGGGGCCATGTCAGCCTGGGTTTCTGGCTTCACAAGCTCAGCTCCAGACTGCTGAGAGATTGTGGGGAGGTGCAGGCGGGGGTCACAGGCTGGGCAGGAACAGGGGAAGCAGGTCGGAACTGCCTGGACATCTGCTAGGTCTGGGAGTGGCTTGCTGCCTGCCTGGGAGCCTGCTTTGATCCTCAGGCAGCCCCGCAGCCTATGAGTCTGGAGGACTTGGGGCCCAGAACTGGAGCAGGCCCTAGTGGTGGTGCAGGCTCTCCCCAGCCTGCCAAGGACAAGCTGAGACAGTACGGGACAGTTACCTATCAGCTTCCTCAGAAAGTAAGAGGCTGGACCCAGGAGCTACAGAAGGCAAGGGCTAGGGATGAACAGAGAGCCTGGGGCCCAAGCCCAACGTATAATGGGACCCAAAGGTAGAGGCACTTAGAGCCAGGCCCTGGGGAACTGGACAGTCCTGGGCCCGAGGGTTCCTTCCTGGACAGGGCAGAGTGCTGAACCTTCAGCTGTCTCAGGTGGGGGTCTTGCTGTTGTGGGGAGCAGGAGGTGGGCCCTGGGGAGAGCCCTGCACACCCACTACTCAACCATCCAACAGGAAAGGAACAGGTGCACCCCCACCCACCCCCAAGACCTTGCACTTGCCAGGCAGGCACTTGTGCCATGGAGCTATCTCCCCAGCCCCCCCTTTTTTTTTTTTTTGAGACCGGGTCTTGTCAAACTTCCTCAGTTGAATTGAAACATCCTTTTATCTCAGCTTCACATAGTGCTGGTACAGGTACATGCCACCATGCTGCCTGGAGATTTGCATTTTTCAGTGAGTAGGGTAAATGAAGGGTCTTTTGTGTATTTTTGAGACAGGGTCTCCCTGTGCAGTTCTAGCTGGCCTTGAGCTCACTTTGTTTTGTTTTGGGGTTTTGTTTTGTTTTTGTCTTTTTGAGACAGGGTCTCGCTGTGCAGTTCAGGCTGGCCTTGAGCTCATTTTTTGTAGCCTGGGCTGGTCTCGAACTCACATCGATCCTCCTGCTTCAGCTTCCCAAGTGCTGGGATTACAGGCATGCGCCACCACGCCCAGCTTCCCTTGAGCTCACTTTGTAACCCAGGCTGGTCTACAGTGATTCTCCCACCTCAGCCTCTTAAGAGCTGGGATTACAGACGTGCACCACCAGGCCTGGCAAATCCAGCATTTTATGCCAAAGGAACCCACACCTGGCCCAGGCCACAACCCTGGGTGAGGGGCCCAGCCATTTCTTAGACTCCCCCGTGACAACTTGGGCAAGACCCTGTCCTACCCTCAGGTGTTACTAGAGGGCGCTGTGCACCACCCGTGGGGAGAGAGGCAGTTTCAAGAGCGGGTTTGGCAGGAGCTCTTGAGGCCCAGCCCAGTCTCGGCCACACCTGCCTGTTTGCTGCTGCATTGGACACACTGGATCCCAATCACCTGTGACCTAGGGTGGGTACAGGGACACCATCTACAGGGTACTGCAGACTAATGTCTCAGTGTCCTTTGTGCCCTTCCAGGATTGATGGGACATCTGTCATATATCTGGAGGGAAAATCCACCAGCTTGGAGCCCCATGGGCCAGACTACAAGCTGAGGAAAGTAGACATTGCCCTTCTACTTTGGGGGGTCACCTTACACATTTTCCTGCAGCAGCCCTGTCTCACCCCCACCCTGGCAAGCACACAGACATTCGAGAGTGGGGAACCTGAGGGCCACCTAGACCCATCCTGAGGAATCACATCCGTGAGTAACTGAGCCCCCCAACGGAATAGGTGCATCGAGGAGTCTCCCCAGTCCTTTGCATAGGGGCACATGTGATGAGCAGAAAGTCCCCCTTTCATGCACCACCCTAGTACCTGGAGTCTGAACATCAAGTGAGGACCCATGCTGAGCGCTGGCAGCTTGGGCAGCTGGCTGAGCTCTGCCTCAGTTTCCCCATATGTGAGGTGGGAAGACATCAAGCATTAGATGAGGTTCTTTATCAAGGTCTTGTGACAAGGGAAAGGCTATCAGGTTTGTGGGAATCTTTGGATTCAAAGAGTCTTGGTCCACAGCAGGCACAGGGACAGCCTGGACAGTGGGCTTGTTCATGAGTCCAAATCCAAGGGGGCAGGGACCTGGGAGATAGTTCACAGGCACAAGTGCCTGCCTGGCAAGTGTAAGGTCCTGAATTTGATTCCCAGTTCCACACACACACACACACAAAAAAAATCTGTTTTGGGCAACTGAGAGTTCAGTGGTCTAAAGCGTATGCTTAGGAAAGCTTAGGGAACCACAGAGTTCGATGCCCAGCACCACATGCTTTGCCAGCCCCACCCCCCAGGGCAGGGTGAGCCAGCCATAATATTAAAAAAAAAATAAAATCCAAGGGGGCAGCTCCTGCCTCTCCTTTCCATTCTGGGGTTATGATCTGCCCAATAAAGGGGTTGTGGGCTCCTGGGGAAAGAGGAGCAGATCCCCCATTATTGGTGGCCTTTCCTACCCAGCAGTGTCCTTGGGAAGGAGCAACGGCAAACCCCCAATCAATAGCAAAGCCCCCCTCCCCATTGTTCAGGTGCTGGGGAAACAGGTCCTAGAGGAGCACAATAGCCAGCCTCATGTCACCTGCCACCCAAACTGGCCTGCACAGGTGACACTGTGGCTCAGAGACTGAGTCACTCTGTCTCCCAGGCCTTGGTCCTGCCAGGCACAGGTGCCCAGCAGGCCTCCCAGCCAGCCTCACCTGTTGTATAGGGCCTATCTTGGGACTCCACATTCCATGAGCTCCCACCTGGCTTCTGACCTGGACCTGCTCTTAAGACACAGTTGGGGGGTCCAGGGCAATAGCTCAGTGGAATAAGTGCTTGCCTGGCAAGCGCAAAGTCCTGAGTTCAACCCCTGGTACCACAAAATAAAATTAAAAAAAGACACAGTTGGGAGTGGAGTGGGGGCCTTCGGGGTGGCCAGGAGATCAGGGTCTGCAGGAAGCCAGTCTGATCCCAGGATCTGGGGACAGGGTATGTCAGGGTGAGATTGCCAGGGTGTTAGGTTCTCTACACAGGTGCAGGGAGCCAGCAGACTAGCATTTGAAGATCTCTGGGCCCCATCCTCCTACCCCAGCCTCTATCTCAGCACTACTTGCTACAGCTGGTACAGTGAAGCCTCAGAGACTTTGCATAGCTGTAGACAGTCTTCACCCCCATGCCCCTCCCACCTCCTGTCCTGAGTTTCTACACAGCACTTTCCAGCTCCTGGCAGACAGTGTTTTGTGCATCATGTTTACCCTATTTGTCAGCCTCCTCTGCCTGGCCCCAGCCTCATTTGGAATCCCCTGGGTGAGGCACTGAGAATTGTTCAACTAAATGGATAAACACAGGGCATACTGGCTGGGCAGGTGCTGACAGGTGTGGAGAGGCATGGGACTCCAGCTGCCTCCAAACTCTCCATGATGCCCTGGGCCAGAGCAGAAGCCATAGATAGAGACCAGTGCACGGGGCCTCAAGTCCCAGCATCCTTTGTAACCAGTGGGATGATGAGAGGTACCATCCTTCTGCCAGGCCTGGTAGGTCCCGTAGGGGCTGGGCCTGCCTCCTCCCTGAGCGCTGGCGACCTGCCCAGCCTGACATCTTCCCAGGGTGAACATAAAAGGTCTCCCTTCAGCTGTAACACACATCTGCCCTGGGCAGCTACAGCCTGGCACTGCCAACTCTGCTGACCGCCTGCTTGGGGGGAGGTGGTCACTCAGGCAGCATGGGGTCTTGCAGTCCTCAGAGTTAGGGCAGCCGCCGCAGTGGTGAACCATAGGGCTCTACCCATCCTGTCAGATGACACACAGCAGGGCAGGACCCAACCCTGTTGCTGCCAAGCACCTGCTGTGTGAAAGGACACTCTCCTCTCCACCCTGCTGGCCCTGATGCCCCAGTGGTCAGTAGGCATCCGACAAGGCCTGCATCATTGCCCACACAATGGCAGGCTGGTGGGCCCAAGGGCTTAGGAGGGTCTGAGGACATAGCGGATGGCAGGGAGTCCTGGCGCCAGTCAGTTCAGGAGATTTTAGGACAGTCCAGGAGAATCCGAGAACACAAAAGTTACTGCGAGGGTCAGGAAATGCCCAGGAGGGGTCCAAGTGGGGGGTTTCAGTCTCCAAAACTCTCCTTTGCCTCTGCTCCTCCCTTCCCCCCCAATGACACCATCACCCCCTCTGGTTGAGCTGGGTAGAGTGGAGGGCACCGATCTGCACCAGCCCGGTCTGTCTCTGTCTTCAGCTGCCTCTGTGCCAGGAAGACCCCCATCTGCCTAAAGCGCTGTGGCAGAGGGAGGGACAGCAGGGACTGAGCCAGCAGGACAGAGAAACCCGGGGACTCACCAGACTCAAGAGCACCCACTGCTCTGTAGGGCTCCCTGTGAAGGTAGGAGATGCCAGCACTGGCTGCGCCTTCCTGTCGTTCCTTTGTTACAGTCATCTGCCTCGGTTTCCTCACATGCACCCTGAAGCAAAGGTCTGAGTGTGGGACCCCAACCTGTCCTGGAGCCCCTAGCACACATTCCAGGGTTTTTTTGAGGGTCAGGACTGACGAAGCCAGGGCTCTGGATTGAGCATCTGAGACAGGAAGGAGGCGTGGGGACACATGTGTCCCCGCTGAGCCCTCAGGATACAGCTGAGCTCAGGCACTGCTCCAGAGGCCCCAGCCCGAAGGCTCTACTCCATGACCTTGGGCACGTCCTTCCCACCTTTTGAATCTCAGTTTCCCATCTCGAGCCAGCATGACCTTGAGCCTTCCCGTGAGACTCAGTTTCCCCAGAGGAACCTACGGGAGGCAAACGTGGGCTCCGAAGGTGGTGCGCGGGCGGAGGCGGAGCCCATGCCCCCGCCCCTCCCCCGCGCGCCGAGGCTCCGCCCCCTCCCCGCAGCTCCGCCCCTCCCCGCCCCCGCCTCCCCCCTCCCTTGGGCTCGGGCCGCCGGCCGCGGCCGCGGCTCCGCTCCGCACTGCCCGGCGCCGCCTAGCCATGGATGCGCGCGGGGGCGGCGGGCGGCCCGGGGAGAGCCCGGCCGCGACCCCTGCGCCCGGGCCGCCGCCGCCGCCACCCGCGGCTCCGCAAGCCCAGCCGCAACCACCACCCGCGCCCCCGCCGCCCCCTGCCCCCGGCCCCGCGCCTCCCCAGCCGCAGCCCCAGCCGCCGCGCGCCGAGGAAGCGAAGGAAGAGGGCGGCTCGCGCGCCCGGCTCCGCAGCCGCGACAGTGCGAGCGGCCGGCCCGGCACCCCCGGCGCCGCCAAGGGCGGCCCGAACGGCGAGTGCGGGCGCGGCGAGCCGCAGTGCAGCCCTGAGGGCGCGGCGCGGGGCCCCCAGGTGTCGTTCTCGGGGCCCGCGGAGGAGGAGGCGGGCCCGGGCGGGGAGCTGCGCGGCAGCCAGGCCAGCTTCATGCAGCGCCAGTTCGGCGCGCTCCTGCAGCCCGGCGTCAACAAGTTCTCGTTGCGGATGTTCGGCAGCCAGAAGGCTGTGGAGCGCGAGCAGGAGCGTGTGAAGTCGGCGGGGGCCTGGATCATCCATCCGTACAGCGACTTCAGGTGCCGCCTCCGGGAGGGGCGCACGGGGCCGTCCTTGGAGCGCCCCGGAGGGCGGGGCGGTGTAGCGGGCCTGCGACCTCGGGGCCCCTCAGTGACCTCGAGCGCGCGTGGGGCCCGACGCGGAGGGAGCGGTGTGCGCGAGACTCCGCCCTCGAGGGTGGGGTAGCCTGAGGCCGCTTGGGCTCCCTCGGGTGACCCCTAAAGCGCCCCGACATTCTGGCGTGGCGCTGCGGTGGGCGCGCGCCGGGTCTGCCCGAGGGGCGGAGAGGACAAATAGAGGGGAACGTGGGCGCGGGAGGCGGAGGAGCGGCAGGAAGGAAGGAAGGGCGCCCGGAAGGACGCGCCCGGAGAGACCGGCAGGGAAGGGGTTAGGCAAGCCGCGCGCTCCCTGGTCTCCATCTGCACCCTGAGCAGGCGCGTCTGGGGTCCGAAGGTCCAGGGAACGTGCGAGGGGGGCGCTGAGGGTCTTGGGGCCCCCAGGCTGCATCTCCCGCGAGCTTCTGCGTGCGTGGTGTTCCCAAGTGCTGGGTGTGTGTGCGTGTGTATGTTGACAAGGATTGAACTGGTTAACACGCGGAAAGGGATTCGGCAGGGCCGACGCAGGTGTGTTTTGGACTCTCCTCCCCGAGTGCGTTGTGTGGCCGGCGAGTGTGGACAGCGCGAGTCACCACAGTCCGCGCGGGTATGCACAAGAGCGCGTGATAGGAGGCGGCGGTCCCGGGGGCGTGTGGCTCCGGGGATCTGGCCAAGTCATGTCTCTGGGGTTGTGTCTGGTGGGTCACTACGGTTTGTGTTGAGTGCCTGTGTGTGTGCGCGCGCGCGGCATGGGCGAGTGTCTATCCCTGGGAGGGACGAGAGTTGGGATGGGAAGGTGTATACAGGGCGATAGCCAACCTCGGCACGCTGGCTCGCTGTTTCAGTACCACGGACAGCTCCAGGACCTGGGTCGCACCGTGTCTGGGTCTGCTGCTCTGGGCCCGGGTCTCTTGCTTCCAGAGCCGTAGAGCTGGGCAAGAAGAGTTGTGGGACTTTCCTTTTCATTGCTTGACAGATGATTAAACTAAGGTTCACAAGCACACGAGTCAAGCACGGAAACAAAGAAAGTCTTTTTTCCAACTCCCCAGCTTTCAGAGCTTCCTGAGACATAAATGTGAGCTTGATCTGAAGCAGCCCTATTTCAGAGATGCCAAGGATCAGGGGACCTATGAAGGGCCCAGAGGGGCTATAGCTGTACCCTCCCAGCCAGAACTTGTCTTTCTGCCACATATGGTCCAGGCTGGGACAGGGAGAAAGATGTACTCCATCTCCCCATCTGGCTGGCCCTGCTTCAAGTGGGGGTTTAATGCCAGCTGGCCAGAGAGGGGCAGTGGGAACATAGTGGGCAGGATACCAGCTGACAAATGTTAAATACAAAGCCTTTGTTGGGGAGGACAGGTTGAAGGTCTAGTTGGCCGGGGCTCAGGGCGCTGCAGCTTCAGGGACAGGACAGACAGAAGCTGCAGGGAGTCAGGATCCCCCTCCTTGACCCTCCCTTGGGCATGGTGGCCAAGGGACCCTGACAGGCGAACTGTGCAATGGGGGTGTAAATGGGGGGGATCCCACATGGGCTGAACAGGGACAGGGTGAGCTATCCTGATGAGATGCTAAAGGGGTGTACTGCCCCCCCATCTGGGCCCCATGACCCTTTGGATTTGGCATGGAAACAGACCCAGGAATGTCACCTTAGCAATCTGGACTTAATAAGGTTAGTGATCACATGAGGAGAGGGAGGTCTAAGCCAGGCTAGTGAAAAATAGAATGGAACAGGGCCTTCTGGATGGAGATTGTGAAAGGTACTGGGGTGCTTGGGGCTGGGCTATGGATGACTTGTGTTCTTTGACCAGTAAGGATTCAATCCAGAGCATCATACTGAGCGACATCACAGCCCTGCCCACCTCCCTTTAAAGTTTCTTTTTACTTTTTTTGTACTGGAGATCAATCTCAAACTCAGGACCTTGGGCTTGCCAGGAATGCACTTATGCCACTGAGCCGTATCCCCAACACATTTTTATACTTTTGAAGCCAAGTCTCATGAAATCACCGAGTGGCCCAGGTTAGGTTTGAACTCAAGATCATCCTGCCTCCGCCTCCCAGAGTGCTGGGAGTATAGCTACCACACCCAGATTCTGTGTCAGTTCCTAAAAGCTGTGTATGGAGTGGTGGACAGGGCTCCCAGGGCCTACAGTACCTCCCTTCTTAGCTTTGATCTAGTTCCCCAGTGGTTCTGTCTCTGTAAGCTGGCCCACAGGCCCACACTGGCCAGGGACTGATAATGGCTGGTCTCCTGGAACAGCACTCTCCATCCAGGCTGGAGCCCAGGCTGGATGAGAATGAGGCAGGGAAGGAGGCAAGGTGTCCTGGGGAGCCCCACAGTGGGGGAGGTGGATGGGGGGGACAGTAAATATGATGTTCTAGCTCTAAGCTAGATTTTATCTTTTTTTTCCTGTGACTGCCTGCTGCCTCTCTGCCTCGATTTCCTAAATGTGGAAGTGGTAATGTGGGGAGAAGTGATAGGTATCTGACTTCTACGTTCCTGGTAGCATCTTTGCTTGCTTATTTATCTTTTATTTATTGAGATCCCAGTGTAGTTTGGCATAGCATTGAACTCATGGTGACCCTTCTGCCTCAGCCTCCCGAGTGCTAGGATGACAGGGGTGTCCTACCTAACTGGGCCTGGGCAGCATCTTGTGGGCTTAGGCTGCTGTTCCTCTTCTCCTGCCTTTTCTGTGGAGTGATAGCTCTGCCCCAGCTGTACCCACAAGCCAGCGAGTCTCAGCCTATCCTTCTGCCCCTCAGCCCCTTCAGACAGCCCATGTGCCCAACTTCCCCAGTGCATCCTGACTCTTTCTCTAAGTGGTGTCGACCTCACCATTCCTGCTGAAGTCCAGCTTGTGTGTCTGTGACACAGGCCCTCAGGGCCATGGGCCACCCCCTGGGAGCTTCTGACCTTGGGGAAGGTGCACACGTTGGGAACAGGTGACAGAGAAGGAAAGGATTTGCCTCGGGGAGGTATCCTTGGCAAGGGCCCTGACATACCCTGGAAGATTCATTTAGAAAATAAACACAGCCGGGTGTGGTGGCGCACGCCTGTAATCCCAGCACTCGGGAGGCTGAGGCAGGAGGATTGGTGTGAGTTCAAGACCAGCCTGGGCTACAAAAGTGAGCTCAAGGCCAGCCTCAACTGCAGAGCAAGACCCTGTCTCAAAAAGACAAAAAAAAAAAAAGAAAAAAGAAAATAAACACAACACAGGGGCCCAGCACGATGGCTCAGTGGTCTAAGGCGCCTGCTTAGGAAAGCTTGGGTTAAGCCAGGCATGGTGGCGCACGCCTGTAATCCCAGCACTCGGGAGGCTGAGGCAGGAGGATCGGTGAGAGTTCGAGACCAGCCTGGGC
>PVJA010036326.1:6298-21282 GCA_004027025.1 Myocastor coypus
TTTTTTTTTTTTTTTTTTTTTTTTTTTTTTTTTTTTTTTTTTTTTTTTTTTTTGTCTTTTTGAGACAGGGTCTCGCTGTGCAGTTGAGGCTGGTCCTGAGCTCACTTTTGTAGCCCAGGCTGGTCTCGAACTCGCACCAATCCTCCTGCCTCAGCCTCCCGAGTGCTGGGATTACAGGCGTGAGCCACCACGCCCGGCTCACTCATTTTTATGGCCGGCTCAGCCCACCCTGAGGGCAGGACTGGCGCAGCATGTGGTGCCGGGGATCGAACCGCGGTCCCTGAAGCCGCCCAAGCTTCTCCAAGCAGGCGCTTTAGACCACTGAGCCATCCTGCTGGGCCCCTGTCTTAGTTATTTTTCACTCGTTGCTGGGACAAATACCCAACACTCAAAATGAAGGAAGGAAAGGTTTATTTGCTCAGAGTTGTTGGAGGTTTCAGTCCATATTTGGCTGGCCCAAGGCTGTGTGGAACAGAGCGGAGAGCAGCCAGTTCATGGTGGCGGAACACCAACAAAATGGTGGCAGAGGCAGCCAACCAAACAGGGGAGCAGAGCAACAGCAACAGCAGCTACAGACTAAAGTCTGTCTCTCTGTTACTCTTTATATTACATTCAGGCTCTCTGACTTAGGATATCCGCCTTAGACCACACCCATAGTCTCAGCCTTACTCAGACCAATAATCTCATCAGCACTAAAACACAATCCCAGGGATCATGAATCAAGTCTCAATGTATAGAAGCTATGCCCCATGATTGCATGAGGCTTTGGGGGGACAACTAGACATAAACCATAACACTCACCCAGTGTGCTGATTCAAAAGCAAGCTGTTCTGAAAACACCTTCACAGGCCTTCCCAGAGGGAAGGGCATGATCAAACACCTAATGAGCCATGCCATCTACTCCTAGGGATTTGATAGTCTAAGTAGAGACTGAGAAAACCAGCCTTTACTTCATGGCTCTTGTTGGTATATAAGAAAGCTACTGATTTTTGAATACTTCTTTCCCCACCTTTCTGCTGGTGCACATTAGTTATATAGACTAATGGACTTCATCCTGGCAGATTTGTGCAAGCACATTACTGCCTTAATCATTGCTCTTCAGCATCCCCCTTGCTCTACCCGGCCCCTTAGCTTCACCTTCATGGTCCCTCACACTTGCCCTTACACCCTTTCTTCCACCAACTATACAATCACTCTCGAACCAACCACCTTCCAAATTCTCCAACATCATAGTCTGGTGTTTCGTGAATGTTCTGAGATTTCTAGATAGATCGTCATATTATCTACAAGTAATTATTTTGTTTGCTTCTTTCCAAAACTCTACCGCTTTAGGAGCTTTTGAGACAGTGTTGGAGAGCAGCCGTGACTGTGGGGGTGTCCCTGACCCTAGTGAAGATGTGTCCATCATTCAATTCTTTTTAAATGATGGCTGGCTGCCAGTTTCAAATGGACATATTAGTATAGACAAGAAGGTGTACGCTGGCCTCCTCTTACTATGAACTTCCTTTTCTTTTCAACATGAGACAAATATTAAATTTGATCAAATGCCTCTTTGGAAATTATCAAGATATTGGTCAACCTTTTTCTTACTTTTGACCCACTCGTGTGGGGCTTTATTGTTGGTTGCCTCGAACTGACCTCTATTTCTCTTCTGTCAACAAAACCTGTCTGGTTGTGTTGTATGCCTTAAGTTGTTCTGCAGAGCTTGGTTGCCATTATTTTATTTGGAACTTTATAAATTTGTGAGTCTACGTTTGCAAATTAGATATATTTTTCTTTACCTTTTGTGTGAGGAGGGAGATGTCTCATCCTTGTTTCTGGTGAGTGGTATAGTTAACTTTTCTCGTTGCTGAGACAAACTTCCCAGCACTCACAAGTTAAAACAGCAAAGGCTGCTCTGGGCTCACAAACTAGAGGTTTCAGGCCTCTGAGGCAGAGCAGCATGGCAGAGGGGCATCACAGAGGAGAAGCAGCCCATGAGAGAGCAGGCCAGAGGCAGCAAAGCAGCAGCAGCCTGCCTGCCCCCTCTCCTATATGTTCCAGCCAGGCCTCAAGCCTATTGGTTGGAACTTCCATTAGCCACACCCAGAACTATGCTATACCAATTTAGTTATAAGACACCCCCAATCCCAGTCTCACACACCCTAGATTCATCCACCTCCCAAAAGCCCTATCTGTGAATGCAGGAGGCTGTGGGGGCCATAAGCAGATATAAGTCACAGCAGAAAAAAGAGGTCTAAATTGTCCAAGGATGACTAGAATATATACAAGCATTGATGAAACTCCACATTTTGAAGATAGAGCCTTTAAACTTTTCAATTTCTAGGGCCAGCCAAATAGCTCAGCAGGATTAAAGCACCTGCAAGATGCCACAGGGGCCAGGAGTTCAATCCCTGGGCCTACTGTGCCAGCCCCACCTCCAGGGCATGCTGAGATGGAAACTGAGACTGGGAGTAGTGGTGTGCACCTGTAATCCCAGCTCTTGGGTGGTGGTAAACAGGTGGATTACTGTGAGACCAATCTAGTAGTGAGACCCTGAACACCCTGTAGAACACCCCACTCAAAAAAAAAAAAAAAAAAAAAACTTTTCAATTTCAAAGCTGAGTGGTCTTTGCAGGGGGTTTTAATCTCTCCTTAATTGATTAATAGTGGTTTACATTCACTTTAGGCTTAGCCACCACAAAATATGCCCCCAGTGGGCATGTGTTATTGCTAAGCTGTGAGCCTTCTACAGCCTTTCCTGTGTGTGAATTGTGTAAAGATCCTCATCTCAGCAGCCATGTCTCTGTTCTTGTTCTTATTTGTTCTCCTTTTCATTCTTTAATAATGAAAGTATTCAATTTGTCTCTAAATATGAGCTTGACCACATCCCATAAATCTTGATGTCTGTGATTTCAGTTTTTACTTCTGCTTTGACCTAATTTAGAAGTGTTTCAGCAGCCACACTGTTGGGTTATAAATTTTTAGTTTTATCATACAGTATGATTTATGTAAACATAAAAGTGTTCTATAAAAGCCAGAAAATGTGCAGTCTCAATTTGTAGGGTATAAGATTCACACACACACACACACACACACACACACACACACACACACAATCTGTCTTTCCCCATCTCTCTTTCTTAAAGATGTACATTAATTATAATTATGATTATGATTATATTACATGTTCTGCTTTTTGACTATTTCATAGGTCAAAGTCTGAAAGAAATATGTTAAACATTTCTTTATTACAGGTCCACAACACTTATCCAAATTTCCTAGAGCAGGCTATAATTCAAAACCCAGATCTTTTTAGTTTTTAGAAAGGTAATATAGGGTATTTTACATAAAACCCTGGGACAGATTAGAGAGAGGGCCATCTAATCAAAGCCAATGGCATATGTTCAGTGAAATACACAAATACCCATACCAAGATGAGACTATAAAGAACTTCACAGCAATTCAGGGCCAATTTTGCTGCCTAATTGGCTTCATGCTTATAAAAAACTTTTTCTCCTTTTTTTTTTTTTTACCTTTTGGAGTTTGGTGGGGGAATCAAAGAACGAAAAAGAAGTGTCAGGCATTGGTGGTTTCTCCATATATTTCTAACCATTTTTGCATTATATTTTGTGGATCATGCCTATCTAGCATAAAAAGGTCTCGAGTCAGTCTGTCCTTTTTATGAAATGTACCATTTGTCAAAATGAAGTGACCACCTTTGTTCCACCTAATTTTTTTTTACGTAGAATTTTACTTGAGCCCAACATTATGGCCTTTATTTTCTTTTCATTTGCTCTTATTTGGCATGTATTTGCCTGTTTGCTTCTTTTTACCTTTTGAGAAAATACATCTCAGGGATGCAATCTAGCAATAGCACATAATTAACTTATTTTATCCAAGTATAGATTCTCCTTAAGGGAATCTACTCCATTTACATTTATTATTATAGGCAAGATATGCAGCCTTGTTTTATTTCTCTGTGACTGCATATACAGGTACTCTGTTCTTTTTTGGGGGGGTGGGGGAAGGGTCTACAGGGTGTTCCGGGTCTCACTACTAGATTGGACTCATAGTGATCTGCCTATTTACAGCCCCCCCAAGAACTGGGATTACAGGTGCATACCACCACACCCAGTCTCAATTGCCATCTCAGTGCACCCCAGGGGATGCCAGCGCTGCAAGCCTAGGGATCGAACCCCCACCCCTGCGCCTGCTTGAAGGCACTTTAATCCACTGAGCTATTTGGTCAGCCCTATGGTATGCAGGTATTCTTGTTTATTTTGTTTCCTGTCTCTAGTTGAATATACAGGGATTGCTGTGGTTCACAAATGCTTCTTTTGGCAAAAAATTCAGCTCATGAACTCCCTTGCATGTCACTGTCCGCTGGCTGGGGTTTTACCTGTTCCTTCTGCTATAGATGTGAAGCTATCTCGGTGTTCTCTGTGGCTTCGTGTACTTTCCTGTTCCAGCATGTCTGGACACTGTGAGAGCCCAAGAGAGAGCTGCGCTGGACTGCTTATCTGTCCTGTGGCTCAACTCGTCTCCCACTCACCCATCTCGGCATCTCCCAGACCTCTGGTCTGCTGAGTCATGATTTCAGCATCCTGAAACTTTAGCCCAAACACAGGCACCTAAAATGGTGAAAGCAACCGAGGTAGAGGGGAGCCCTGAACAAGAGCCAGTGATCGAGTGTTTAAAAATAACATGTCCATCTGTACTGAACACATACAGGTTACTTTCATGTCATTATTCCCTAAGCAATGCAACTATTTCCATAGCACTTGCACTGCATTTGGGATTAGCCATCTAAGTTAAAGTACACAGGAAGATATGAGGGGGGACACAGGCAAACACCGAGCCATTCTTTTTTTTTTTTTTGCAGAGCGGCGCCAGGTTTATTGTCATGGCCTCTAGAAGAAGGTGTTGGGCCTCTTGGTGGTGAAGCGAGGCTTGTGCTGGCGACGCAGGACCCGGTGGGGCAGCGGGAACTTTATCTTGGAGTCGTGGAACTGCTTGACTGCAGGCCGGCAGCACTTGCTGGCCGCGATCTCCTCCATCTTCATGATCTGGATGGAGTGGGCGTGGGCACGGTGCCGGGCGCCCATGTCGCGGTACTCCTGGTACATGTTGTGCGTGCCGCTGCGCGAGTCATAGCGCAGCCAGATGCCGAAGTTCTTCACCCGCAGCGGAGACTTCTCAAACACCTGCCCACAGTAGACGATCTCCCCTGAGGATTTCTTCATCTTCTTCAGCTGTGACACGAAGTACCAGAAATGGGACTTGGCGACCACATGGTTGGGCGCGAAAATCCGCATGCGGTAGAGGCATGGTGTGTGGCACTTTGGGGTGGGTAGGCAACGCCCTACCACCTTGTATTCCCGGAGTGTGCCTGAGGCCTTCATGGCGCTCCCTTCTCGTTTGCCGCCACCCACGGAAAAAGGACCGAGCCATTCTATGTAAAGAACTCGGGCATCTAAAGATACTGGAATCCAAGTGGATCCTGGACCAGAACCCTCTGGATATTGAGGACGACTGTGTTTTGCGTCTCAGCCTCACAGTGAGAGATCATTCCTTGCCATAAGCCCGGGGGCTCTTCCTGGGATACTCTGAGCCAACGACACCCATTTTTAGTCTTACAAATGATGTTCAAAGATTGCCAGTTCGACAAACAGATTGCTGAACAGATGAGGAATCTGCTATGGAGCAAGCAGGGTCAGACTCTGTTGGAGAAGCCGGACTCCTCCAGCTGAGAGCTGATGTGCCTTGTCGCTGAGCACAGGGCTTTCTCATCACGCGTATCACCTCCCCCACTGCAATGGTCACTCCTCTCAGTACCACGCAGAGAGAAGACAATAAACATTGGGCCCATTAGGGCAGGATGCCGGGATTCTACCTACAAGAGGCTCCTGGTAAGAGGCAGCACCGAGAGCACAATTTCTCACTGTGAGGCTGAAACACAAAATGAAGTCCTCCACGATATCCAGAGGACTTAGGTCCAGGCTCTGCTTGGACTCCACTATCTTCTCTGTCCCTCATAAGAAGTTGCCCAAATGAAGAAGCCATTGTCTCCCATCTGTGGTGGCTTCACCACCTTTCAGAGATGGGATCACCAGAGCAGGGATGGAGCTCAGACTTTCTTCCAAGATCTGTGGCATCTGGGGAGTTGCCCAACCTCTCCAGGGCTCTTCTCCTTACACCTAGGGCTCTGCAACCATCTCCTCCCCCAGCAAGGGTACATTGATAGCATGCTCCACGGCGGAGCCTACGACAGAGCCCAAGTGTCTGGTTTCATTGCTGCCAGAATGTCTTGTGGGTATCCCCACTGTTTTCTGTCTGCCAAGAACCAAAACCAGTGCCTGATGCAGGGCAGTGCCTGAAGTGGAAAAGGGTATCGTCCTGTGTCACCTGACACTTCTCACTGCCTTCCAGCTACATCACCATCACACTCCATCCTGCTGGAACACATGCCTTAGGGCTGGGATGAGTGATGAATCTTCTAGAGTCAGGGACTTGCCAAATCACTGAATTGAACAGGCTAGGTTTAAACTCACAATCCTCCTGCATCAGTACCCCAGAGTGCTAGGATCACAGGCATGTACCATATCACCTACCTTACTGCTTTATTTTTAAAACTGTTTGCAAAAACAGTGACCTATGCATGGGAGATTCTAAGGCACCCTCCCTGTCATGGTTATCAGGCTGGGCTGGCCACCAGTTCCTGCAATGCCTGGCCTTACCCAGGGGTGGGAATCAATGGGGAACCTTGTGAAACTTCTTTCACACCTTGATCACAGGTTTATGTCTGTTTCCCTCCAGAAACCAACAAAGCAGTACTAAGCACAATTTAATAGAAACTCTGACTGAATTTTATAGCTAACACTGGCAAATAACCCTGTTCCCTTCTTGGAATAACTAACCGGAGACTGACCCAGGCTTCCTCTGATGAAATGAATTCTTGCTATTCAGGAAATGAATTCTGATGCCCAGAACTACACAAGGCTGTGGTATGTTTCCGATCACTGGGGGCTCTCTTGGTGCTGGCTTCCCCACTCCCAGTCCTGTCAAGAGCTTGTTGAAACTTGGCAAAGGAGAGTTGAGTCAAGTTCCTCCAGGTAAGGGGCCTGGCGGGATGGCTCAGTGGTCTAAAGCGCCTGCATGGGAAGGCTTGGGTGGCTTCAGGGACCGCAGTTCGATCCCCGGCACCACATGCTGCGCCAGCCCTGCCCTGGGGGCAGGCTGAGCCAGCCATAAAAATGAATGAATAAACAAACAAAGGTTCTGAAACAAGAAAAAATAAATAAATAAATAAATAAAATTTTAAAAAAAAAAGTTCCTCCAGGTAAGTTCAAGTGTTTAATGGACAAGTTCAAGTTCTCTGAGTGAGCCAAATCTGAACCACAGCTTGGATATCACAGAGTAACTTCACACTTTTTATAACAAAGCCATTATCAGGAAGACTCGTGGCTGACTTTGGATAGCATAACCGATGCAGTCCCTAATGTGTGAAGAGGTGCTGAGAAGCAATGAAAGATGAAAGTCAACTGGAAAGATTAGAAAAGATATGAGCAGGGCATTCACAGAAAAACAAATGCTGTTACTTGTAAAAATATGAAAAGACTGCCAACCCTGCTCTCAGTGAAAGACACATAAATTAAAATAAGGATTTTTTTGGTATTGCTTCATATTGAAAAAGACAAAAAAGATTGACAAAACATGGTGTCCGTGATTATTGGCCCGGGCACACGTGGGTCCAGTAGGAAGGTGGGGATCAGAAGTACCTGTTGACTAAACTCTGAATTGGGGATATTCTTGGGTGGCAGTTATGCATGTGGGAATTTAAGTGCCAACCACAGAAGTGCGGAAGGATAGATACAAAGAGTATTCTTTTAAACAGCAAATTTTAGGAACACTACCACCACTACCATCACCACCCCAAAAAAAGACCAAGCCAAAGTTTCCACAGGGAGCCACTCCTAGACCTTTCGTTTCAAGTGGTTAAAGCTCTTTTGAGCAAAGATAAAGTGGAAAACTTTCAAAAGGCCTTTACAAAGCAAGTACACTGATACCAAAATCTGGTGAAAGCTTTAGACAAATAGCTTTTATAAATATCAAGGGGAAAAAAATTCAAAGTCAAATATAAGCAAACAGAATCCAGAAGCACACACACACAAGATTCAGAAGCACATAGAAGACTACACTAACCAAAGCCAAGAGGGCCTCAACACTAGGAAAAATGTTAATATAATTGACTATATGATTTGACCTAGGGGGAAAAATCAAATGACTGTGTCTATTTTTAGGAAAATATCTGATAAAATGCTTCGTAGGACATTTGATAAAATGAGAAGAGATGAAAATGTCATTAATATAACAAAATACTGGGCTGGGGAGATAGCTGAACAGTCTAAGTACCTGCATGGCAAGTGTAAGGACCCAGGTTTGATCCCTGGTACCACATGCCATGCCAGCCCTGTGTCATGCCAGCCACTGAAACTGAGTATGGTGGCACACATCTGTAATCCCAGTGCTGGGGAGGCTGAGACAGGAGGATCCCTATGAGCCAAGCTTCATAGTGAGACCCTGTACCAATAATATATATATTATAATAATAATGATATAATATATATAATATATATTATTGGTACAGGTATGGGATATATATATATATATATACATATATATATATATATATATATATATATATATATCATTCAACCTCTCATTTAATGTTTCATCCAACTTCTCACTTTTTTTTGTAATTTTTTAAAATTTTATTTTAAAGAGGAAAAAATAAAAAAAATAAGAACAAAGATAGAAAACAATAAAAAGGTTCGAAATTTCAAAACAAGTATAGGAAACTAACAATGTTTGCTGTATTACATACTGTTACCATGTACCTCAGCCAGCCTCTCACTTAATTTGGAAAATGTGGGGAGGTTTTGGTGGGCTTTTTTGATGCTAGGAATTGAACCCAGGACCCTGGGCATGCTAAGCAAGCTTTCTACCAGTGAGCCTATGTGAGCACACAGCGAGGACAAGCTATCTCCAAGCCAAGGAGAGGCCTCAGGAGGAGCAAGTCCTGGGACACTGGGAACTTGGGTTTCCAGCCTCCAGCATCTGAGACAACGCATGTGTGTTGCTTAAGCCCTCTGGCTGTGGCATGTTTTGTGGCAGCCAGAGCAGACTTGTCTGGGGAGTCTCTTGTAGGGGTGAAATATCTTGCTGCGGAGCCTATCTTGTTCATGAAGCATATTGTATCTTTCTCATGGAGAATATCTGCTCAGGGAGAGCGTCTTGTTCATGGAATATCTGCTCATGTAAGTATCCATTCTTGAATACCTACTCTTCATACGGAGAGTATCTTGCTATTAGACACAGGGGGTTCTCTCAGTAGTCTCCCGACAACCCACGGGAAGCAGCTACTGCCCACGGAGCCTACAACTGGCCTTGCCCCAGCCTCCACCCCAGCCTTTCCCTTTCTCCTTGCTTCTTGTATCTGAGATTCTTCAATCCCAGCCCTGCCACTTCCCACTGGGCAGACCCTTCACACCAGTCATTGTTTAGCTCCTGGTCTCTGACTCAGTTCTGCCCAGTGCTCTGACCTAGACTGCCCAGCCCTTCTCAAATGCTCTCCTGTCTACAGGAAGTAACTTGGCCCTCCTCAACCACCACCCACTACCCTCCACTACCATGTGGGGGATCCAAGCACCAGCGGTGAGCAGAGTAGCTGAGGGGATGGAAGAAGAGTCAGAGGCTTCCTGAATAGAGGCCTCGGACTGACCAAAGGATGTGACCTGTGTCACAGAGAAAATCAGAGGGACAGAAAAGGCTCCTTCAGGCCACCATCTTAGAACCCAAGACAGAAGCAATCCTCTGGGCCCTTTCCTGGACATGCCCCCTGCCACAGCAAATTCTCCAAAGGCCGTCATGTACCTCTCAGTCTCATCCTTCTCTGCACCATTTTAGACTCTTGAGGATTCTGAGAGAAATTTAATCCTTATGTTCCAGATTCATTTATACTGAAATCATCAAAATGCTTTTGCCGTCTAAGGGGATTTGGGTGTTCTTTTTATAGAGCCATTTAAGCCATTTTTGCTTTGAATTGTGTTCCAACAACTCCAAATGAATTCTGAGTCTCTTGTCCCCAGCCCCCACCACCACTGCTGTCCTGTCCTCACTGTTGAAACTCTTAGGAGTTGGGAAAGTGGGAAAAGTGGCCAACTACACTTCCCTCCCTTTTGTCCTGAGCTTGACTATGCCGCAGCCATGCCTACTCCCAAAGGCCCACAGAGCTGAGCCCGCTTTGCATGGCTTCTTGGCCACCCTACATGCATGATGTCCACTGGCCCAGATCACAGCCTAAGCTTCACATGGGGCCTCGGTTCAGCCAATATCACATGCCTCTGGTGCACAAGGCCCCTCTGCTGAGTGGCCCCATGTGTGGCATTTTGCACTCACCACTGGGGTCCTGATTCAAGAACTTCTCGCAAGTACCCCTAAGGCTGAGTACTCCCAAGATGTCCTGGGAGGCATCGCAGAATGGCCCAGAATTTGGAGGAGCCAGGTGTTCCATCCAGAGTGGCAGAGCGTGGTCCCTGTGATAATGTTCAGAGCTGCCTTGGAGGAGTCTGCCACGTGGCCACGGGAGGCACTGATACAGCCCAGAGCCATGCATGCCTCTGGATATAACACAAAGATGAGAACACTTGGGAAACCAAGGCACTGATGTTCACAGAAAAGTGTGTAGAGGTGTTTTGCTGAGCACCTGCCCAGGCGTCATATACAGGGTCATGCTGAGACCACCTGTAAGCTTCTCCTTAGTGGCTGGCTTTCAATCCTATGTCTCCCCAGCAGGACACAACTTCCTAGGGCTAGGACCATGTCTCACAGTCCAGGACATAACAGGAGGCAGCACAGGAAAGCAGTTACCAGTGGAACCTCAGGGACAGCATCGCTGGCCTCGAAGGTCAGCTCCACCCCATGAGTCAGCCCATAAAGAGCATGTATCAAGCCTGGCCATGCCTGCTTCTGCCAGCCGAAGGTTTCTCTGCTCATCTAAGTGTTCAGGAACTTCCCCCACAGGCCAGCAGGCCTCTGACTCACAGAGCAATTGAATGCTGCAGAGGGCTGAAGGGATGACATAGGGTTGGGGGTCAGCAGAGAGGAGCCCTGACTGCTGATATCATGCACATCAAGGCTGGTGAGGGAAAGAACTTGCACTCAGGCTGCCCCACATGCAGACAGTATCAAAGCCCTTGATGAGAGCTGTGCCCAGAGTGGCTGCCCTGCAGCTGGGACTCCTTTGCAGTAAATCCTAGCTCTGCGGCCTGGACACCCACATCTCTGACTTCTCCTTTCTGTGGCATGTTCAGGAGACAGATGACTCAGCCAGCATCCTCCTCCCGCTAGCCACCCATGCTGGCAGGGGCAGTCAGCATTCCAAAGAGGTCCTGGGGGTTCCTCAAGAGCCACTGGTTGGCTTAGCAGCCCTGAGCTTCACATCATACTCCTAGGAAGGAAGTGCTGCATGGGGCTTCTCCAAGCTTAAGTGCTGGGATCGCTCAGTTTTCTGAGGCTCCTTACGCAATAAGGAGCCAGGTATGGAGGGTAGAACAGGCCCTGGCCTGGAGACAGAGGTCCATATGACCCGCAGTCCTATTTCTCAGTAAGTGGGCACCTGGACCTGGGTTTCTTATCCTGTGTGGGCCTCAGATTCCTCATCTCTGGACCCCACAAGCCTTAAGATCATAGCAGCCATAGATCACCAGAAGCTGATCTTAGGGCAACAAGCCAGACTGTGTTGACCAACATCCACAGCCTGAAACCCTAACTCATCCCTTTCCCTCTGCATGTGACTGCATTTGGAGACAGGGCCTCCATCCGGAGGTGATTACATGAAATGAAGTCATCGAGGTGGCTCCCGATCCAGTCTGACAGTGGCCTGCTACCAGGGAGGTCTGGACACAAACACTCACAGAGGCTCACAAACACTGACCGAGTGAGGGTACAGCAAGAAGACACCATCTGTGAGCCAAGGAGAGGGCCAGCCCTGAAACGCCTGGGTCCTGCACCCCTGGCCCAGGGGATCGGAGACAGTACCTGTCCATGGTGCCCTGCTTTGCAGGCCCGAGCCAACAGATACATTGTGCATCTCATCTCCACAACTTTCTTGCCAGTGCCTTCTGCCCGGGGCATCCTTCCTCTACCTCGACCCAGGCTTCACCACCCTCCTGCAGGGTGCCAGTCAGCATGCTCCCGTGGTCACACACCTACCTGGTGATGCTCACCTTCACACACCCTCAGGAAGGCTACGGGCCACCAACCGCAAGCACCAGCCTGGAGTGTGAGCTGGGCCAGCCCTGTCTCTGTGGCCCTATCCCTAGGAAAGAGGGTTGCCAGGGGGCACACTCCTTGCACTCAGAAGTCTAGCTGTGTCCTTCTACACACTAAGAGCTCTCAAGGGTAGCAAGAGACCTTCTTGTCCCTTGCCTGTTTTAGACACAAAGCAGAAGGAAGTGGATAAGAAAGGACAGAGCAGCCCTGGGCAGACTAACATCCACAACCGCCTTTATAGCAACCCAATTCTTACCTCATTCTCAGGACTCCTAATGCTTGTCTTGGGCACATTCTTATTGCTGGGACAAAGTTCTCAACACTCACGATTTCAAAGAGCAGAGGTTTATTTTGACTCAGTTTCAGTCCGTGGTCAGTTGACTACAATGCAGGAGCAGAGTGGTAGATGCTCCTGAACCAAAGAAACAGTTCTGGCTAGGAAGACAGCTCAGCAGTCTAAGTGTCTCCATGGCAAGGGCAAAGACCAGCGTTCAATCCCTGATACTGCAAGCCGGGCCCACGCCTCAATGAGCTGACCACCAAAACCAGGCATCATAGGGCACACTTATAATCACAGTGCTGGGGAGGCTGAGCAGGAGGACCACTATGGGTTGGAGCTGTGTAGTAAGACCCTGTATCAAATAAAAAATAAATAAATAAATTTAATAACAATAAAATAAAATAGAATTCAACATTTTTAAAAAGAAGACAAAAATCAATGATGCTCAACCCATGATGACCAAGAAGCAGAGAGAGAAGGGAGGTGCCTAAAAAGGAGATGTGCCTGCCCAGGTCGCACCCCCAGGGACCTGCCTCCCACCAGGCCACATATTACCAGCACATTACACTATAAATTCATCAGTGGATTAACCCACTGCAAAATTTAACACCCCCACAACCCAACCCACCTGCCAAACCTACCCCTGAACATGCGAGATGTCAGGGTGATATCCCTAATACAAACCAAAAAATGCTCCTGTTGTGGACTGAACTATGTCCTCTGCTGTGGTTGCATTGTGGTCAGTGTCCCACCAGTGCTCCCTTGTTCAAAATCTAATGCCTGTTAGGAGAGATTAAGAGGGAGAAAACTTGGTCAACAATGACGTTTAAAGTTAGAACTCATGGGAGGTGATCAAGGTGAGCCCCCTAATCAGATCTTGGTGACTGTGAGAAGGAAAGAGGCCTAAGGCCAGCAAGGTAACTCAGGAGACTAAGCGCCTGCTTAGGCAAGCACAGGACCAAGGTTCGATCCCCAGCACCACATGCCATGCTGGCCCCACCTCTGGGCACACTGAGCAGGGCACCGAATCCAGGTGCGGTGCTGCACACCTGTAATCCCAGTACTTGGAAGGCTACAAACAGGATAATCATTATGAGTCCGAGCTGTGTAATGAGACCCTGTACCAAATACATTTTTTAAAAAAGAGGCCAGACCGACACTCTCTCTCTCTCTAACACTCTGCGATGCCCTGTGCCACCTTAGGGCTCTGCCAACAAAAAAGATATCATCTTGAACTCCAAAACCACAAGCCAAGGTAAACCTTTTTTTTTCCAAGTCAACCTACCTCAGGTATACCATGGCAGTAACAGAAAAAAAACTGATACACTCTGTTCAAATGTGTGCGCTGAAATCCTGATTCCCAGTGTGAAGAAAATAAGACCTACAGATAGGCAGTGAAGGCTAAAGGAGGTCATAGAGCTGGGGCCCATGAGGCAACTGTGGCTTTATAAGAGAAAAAGGAACATCAGAGAGCTGGATCTCTCTGCCCCTACATGTGAGGACACAGACAGAAGGTGACCATATCCAAACCAAGAAGAAAGCCTTATTGGAGCTTAACCTACTGGAACCTGGGCCTGGGACTTTTGGGCCCTAGAACTGCATGAACATGAATGCCTGCTGTTAACACCACCCAGTTTATGGTATCGCGTCATGGCTGCCCAAGCAGATTGTGGCAGCTTTCCTTGTTTGGCCCATAAGAATTCATCTCTGTACAGGAGTCAGGTGCTCAGAACCCTTTCCTACCTGTATCCCTTGAGCATCTCTTGTGGCTTATATTTATCAATCTCCCCAAAAGGCTTATGAGCTCATAGTGGGGCTTTGATGGCTTGGATGAGTGACTGGGTCACCGGTGTATGGTACTGGATTGTTAGCACACTGTGTTGATTTAGTATAATTTGGGGTGTGGTTGCTGGAGTTATTGAAGAAGGAAGAGCCACACTGGATGTGGGTGGCACCAGCAAATAGGCTTACAGCATGGATAGAAAAAGGAGAAAGGAAGGAAGCTTCTTGCTCCTTGCCTACGCTGCCATGGGGTATTTCTTCTCCTCCATGCTGTTATGTCATGCCACCCTGCCTTGGAGCCGCTGACTACGGACTGAAACCTCTACAAACCGCGAGGCAGCATAAGCATTTCCTCCTTTAACTTGTGAGTATTTGGTGTTTTCTGCCAACGATGAGAAAATAACAAAGACATCCTCTCCCAGAGGCTAGGCCAGCTTCTCATTATCCTTGTCCCCTACCATCCAGTTTCCCATCCTCTAACTTCAGTTACCCAAGATCAACTCCAGCTGGGAAACACTGAATGGGAAATCCCAGAAACAGTTCATAAATTTGAATGACATGCCACTCGGAGAATCAAGATGACATCTTAGCCGGGTGTGGTGGTGCA
>PVJA010036327.1:0-21198 GCA_004027025.1 Myocastor coypus
TCAAGGGCGGTGTGTAAACGCCGCACTTCTTTGTCCACTCATCTGTCAGTGGGTGCATGGGCTGCTTCCCAGGTTTAGTTGTTGTGCTTTGTGCAGCTCTGCGCGTGGGTGTGTGCATGCCTCTGTGACCTGCCATCCCTTGGGGAAGAGGAAGTCGCACCTTAGTTCATGCCCTTAATTCTTTCCCCAATTCTGGCCACAAACTGAGTTAGCCGAGAACCAAGTCAAACGTTCCATAAGGTAGACCTTGAGCCTGACCACTGAATGAGGTTCAGTTCTCGGGTAATTCAGTTTGGGGCCAGAAGAGTAGGAGTGAAGCTCATGACCAGCCACTTGTTCTCAAGAGGATTACAGTGAACCCTGTGTGCCCGAGGCCTGCACATCTGTGGGGTCACCAGCCATACATCAGATGTATCGGGGGACACTGTACTATATCAAATATGCACAGCCTGTTGTCTTCCCCACGGTTCCCTAAAGAGTACAGCATGACAGCTGCCTGCAAACCACGTGCGCTGCATTTGGAGTCATTCAGAGGGGATGGAAGCCACGCCGCGGGCGTGTGCAGGTTCTAGGGCAACACCCCACTCCACGATTTTGTGCAAAAGAGTGGAGCATCCGTAGATGGGGGGCTCTCTAGGGGTCTTAGAACCAATCCTTCATAGCATGGGGGAAAACTGCATAGTTGTGCCCAAGCTCTTATTATCATGATGCTGACTATATAATTACATAAACAGAAAAAAATGAGCACTATAGAATGCTTAAATAAATTAAGGCTAATGCCAGACTCTTTCAACATTAAAATAATCACGCTATAGAAAAAATTTGACTCCATGGGAAGCACTCCTACTATGTTAAGTTAAAGGGTACAGAATAAAATAAGCCTACATTGGAAAGGTTATAAACAGAACAATGACCACGTAACTATTGTCACTGATTGATAGGGTTAACAACAGTTTTGCTTTCTCTTCTCTTTTCTTATCTATGTTTTTCTATGGCCACTGTGTATCACTGCTTAAATTACATTATTTAAAAAGCTTTCCCTATTCATGTGTACTTCAAGGTGCATGTTTTTATGTCGACAACTCTTCTGCTATTTCTAGCCTATTGACTCTCTCTCTCTCTCTCTCTCTTTCTTTCTTTCTCTCTCTCACTCTCTCTCTCACTCTCTCTCTTTCTTTTGTATTTAGTACAGAGTCTACAGGATTTCACTATATAGAACAGGCTCATCGTGATTCTCCTGTTTTCAGCCTCCCAAGAGCCGGGATTACAGCCCTGCACCACCATGCTCAATTTCAATCCCTGTCTCAGCGTGCCCCGGGGGCCGAGCTAGCACAACATACCAGGGATCGAACCCTAGCCACTGCATTCTTCCTAAGCAGGTACTTTAGCACACTGAGCGATCTGGCTGGCCCATAACCTGTTGACTGAGTCCCAAGTACAGGTTTTGAGACGTGCTCAGCTGAAACCAGCAGCCCCAAATGGGCCTGACCTACTTCCTGCCTCTGGGGACACCCAGAGTAAGAGGAGGCAGATTCCTGACCACAGTAGGACTCTGCCTGGATGACGTGTGCTCAGCAAACATGTCTCCAAGTGGGAGATGTGGCAGGGCCTCCTGGTGAAGAGCCTTGGGGATAGAGGGCTTTCCTGGGAAGGAACGGGGATGCCACCTCCAGGGCACCGGGGGACATAAACACTGTTAGTGCATGCAACATATGTAGGAGAAATAGGTGTGCTTCTGTGTGATAGGCACGGGCTGGAGGTGTGGGTGTACATGTGGTGTATACCTGTGGGCATACAGGTAGTTTATGCATGTGTTACATACATGTGGTGTATGCCTCTGAGTACACATGTGGCACATACATGTGGTGTATACGTGTGCCAAGCGAAGCCCCAGTCCTCACTCCACCTCTGTGCGAGGTAAGGAAGGTGTGATTCCTCTCTGCTCAGACTCATCCTCGGCCCAGGCGGTGGAACCTGCAGAGCCTGGAGGGCTCATGCGGTTCTCCTTGCCCTCGTGGTAATGGCAGCAGGCCACGCACCAGTGGCGCCCACCCTGGCAACCGATCCTACCACAGTGCCTTGAGGTAAGGATCCAGGGGCTCAGAGAAGGCAGATTGTGTTTGCAGAGTCCCGCAGCTCACTCGTGCAGGAGGACGCACTGCGAGTGAAGCTAAGGGGCCCTAGACCTCACTCTGGGCTGGGTGAACCACGGCTGGGTTTGGTTTGGGGAGCAGGCGCACTGAGCATACTTGCTACGGTAAATGTGGAGGATGGCTGGGAAGTTGTTCTTAGGGTCCAGGTGAAGGAGGCTGCAGCCCACATCTGGCAGACTGCGGGGAACGAAAGCTGTGGACAGCTCTGAAGGGCTTAGGCAGCTGGCCCGAGGAACGCTGCAAATGGCAGGAGCTGGAAGGACGACGGAAGGGCCCGCTGCAGGGGCTCCGCGGGTCCCACCACCAGGACCCTCGAAGGGGCCGTGGCTGCAGCCCTGGGCGACCGCGGGAATCTGTGGGGCTGGGGAGAGAATAAGGCGTTGGAGGCCGGCTGCAGGCCGGAGGAAGCCTTGAAGAACCCAACTCATGGAAACCAAGAATGGAACAGGTATCGGGGCCCAGAGTGAAGCGACGGGAGGAAGTGGCCAAGGTGTCAGGTGGCACGAATGGAAAATCAGTGGGGACAGAGAAGATTCCATCGGCGAGCGAGTCAGGAGGTGTTCCAGCTTCCTCAGTGGGTGCAGTGACACCACAGGTCAGAGCCCGAGGCTGCAAAGTGTGGGTGCTGGAGGTAACAACCCCAGCGAGGCGAGGAAGGGAAGGTGAGAGGAGGAGCCGCCGCGTCTCGCCAGAGCGCAAGTCGGGGCTTTAGTTATGGTGGGGAGGCTGGAACATCCTTGGAGACCCGCGTGATGGCGATAGACGCTGGCAGGGACACATGGCAGACGGGCTGCTTAGAAAGGTCCAGCTGCTTCGGGCCGGGAGGAGGAGAGGTGGGATCTGCGCACGTGCAGAAGGGGCTCGTGCTCCTCAGGAGGAGCGAGGGGGGCAGAGGTGGGCGGAGACCGCGGAAACGCCAGGAGCAGAGAGAGCAGCGTGCAGCGGCTGTGGCGTCCACTTTCCCAGCCGCAGGGTCTAGGGTGTGAGGCCCTCGGCTCCCGTCAAGGGACTGGAAGGGTTGCGGACGTGGGTCAAACATGTGAAGGTGCCCCAGGAATGGATGGAGCGAGGGGGCTGAGTAGGGGGACAGTCAGCAGGGCGGTGGCCTACAGTGCAGCGGCGGGGAGGCCCCTGGCCTCCGCCCTACTGCCTCCACATCCCCTTCCGGCGCACATTCGCGGAGGAGCACTTTGCCCGCTGGAGCAGAGGTTCCGTGCAGTCTGCCCATTCAGGAGCTGTGCAGCCGGCCGGCAACCCCAGGGACTGTGTGGGCCCACGGAGCGCTGCCTGGGCAGGGCAGAGCCAGGGCGAGGGAGGGCCCGGGCCCAGGCGGGCTCTTGGCTGGTGACTGCTCACTTCCAGACGAAAGACGAAAGCGCCTCACCTGGCTTCCCGGCCTTCTCCCCCTGCTCTGCCAGTTTCATTTTCCCGAGCTATCTACTTAGCGGGGTGCAGTCTGCGGGAGTACAGGCTGGCCCTGCTGCGTGCTTGTAGCGCGGAGCCCTTTAGAGCCACACAGGTAGCCTGGCGGGGCCCCCACCTCGCTCAGCAGCACTGTGAAGCCAGCCCCAGCCCCAGCCCTCAGTCTGGAATCGCCTTCCCTGGCAGCTGTAGCTCTTCGCTCTGGACTTGGCGAAGCTTTAACTTTTTCCTTGTAGTTTTTCTGTTCTCTTCATTTGTCCCCTACGGTTTCATAGCAGTCCACGCTCCTGGACCTCAGCCCCGCCCTGTGTACCTCTATTTCGCTCCTGCTCCTTGCAGCACGAGAGACTGTCCCCCTGCCTGGAGTCTGGAGTGTCCCTCTCACTGACCTCAGCTTAGAGCTGGGCTTGTCCGGCCCTCTTCGCGCCTTGGTAGGGGCATCCCCTTCTCGCTCCCTTTCGCTGGGCTGGGCCGCACCTTTCCAGAACCTCTTTCAGGGCTCTATTCTCCCAGGAGGCCCCCCCAAGGGGCCAGCCAGGTCAGGCCGGCTCCCCGCTCTCGCTGCTTCTGCCCCTCCTCTTCTGAAGTGCACCCCCCCCCCAGGCCACGGGCTGCCCTGTCCATGCCAGCAGGTTCACTGGAGGACTTCCACTGCATCTCAGTGCGAACCAAGAGGCAGAATTTTTCTACTCATTTTTTTTTTTTTTCCTGGAAAGCAAAATATATATAAGCTGTGGCACATGTGAGTGATGGGCTGAACACAGAGATATACTGGAGGACACTGTGTTTGTGGACAGAAGGGAGCAGGTCACTTTCCCAGAGGAGGGAGGGGCCCAGTTCTTGGGCGCAGTCGGTTTCGTCCGCAGTCTTTCCCTTTCTTGTGGCCTGGAGCACAGCCGGGACAGAAATGATACACTCAGGTGCCAGAGGTCTGGGTTCCTGCGGCGCTGCTGGTTATAAAACCTACATGGCTTGGGGGGGGTGGGAAGCGCTACCACGGAAACCACCAGTGTGCACCGCGCCCGTGGTGTTGAAGTAGTGGAAGCTCAAAATTCGGAAAGATCAACCCCTGCTTGGTTTGGGGCGGCTTCAAACCCACTTCCGGCTCTGCGTGACGTAGGGACGTAGTCCCCAGTAACCACGGCGGCACTGTTCATCACAGAAGAGGTTGGGCTTGTGCCCCTCCAGGCGGGGAGGCCCTGGTCTTCCTGAGTAGTGGCACAAACGCTGTTCCATTAGTCTGCTTGAGGTGCAGCAAGATACACAGCCTGGGGGTATCCGCAACAGGAGCATCTTCCTGAAGGCTCTGGATTCTGACAGCTCTGCGGGATGGAAGGTGGGGGGTGGGGGAGGGATACGGGCGTGCTGGCAGGGCGGGTCCCTGCAGAGGCCTTGCGCGGGAAGATCCGCTGAAGGCCCGTGGCTGGGCTCCCTTTCACCTCGCCCTCACCCGCCTTTCCTCTTCCCCTGGGCCCCATGTCTTGTGCTCTTTTTGGAACACAAGTCATACTGACATTAGCGCGCACCCATACGCTGGGGCCTTCCACCCCCGGTGGGTTGTAGAGATCCAGCCAGCTATGCGCTGTGATTATATGAACACCTGCAATGAAATTTCATTGAAAAATCAGACATAGCAAAAGGTTAACAGCAGCAACTCCCTATAGCGTTTAGCAGTCTCCGCAAAGGATTTTCTCCTTGCACATAGAGAAGGATTTTTTTTTTGGGGGGGTGCTAGCTCAGGCTGTCTTATGGGTGGGATTGGGGATTGAACCACTGACCCCTATGCCTGACTGGGATTGCTGTTGCAAGCGCTTAAACCACTGAGCTGTCCCGAGCGGCCCCTCCCCTTGCTTATTGAGAACACCCAGCTTTTCACTTATAGGAAGCATTTTGTGGCTCCCCTTTGGCACAGTTGAATTGCCAGTGTTCTGTACTTTGGGGTTACAATGAAGTAAAGTGCAGGACATTTGGATGATGGTCCTGCAATCCTGTGACAGCCCATGTGGTGGCAGAGAGGGTGATGAGTGACTAAAGTTAGGCTGTGTGTCCAGCCTGGAAGCACTGGGGCAGAGGGATGGTCCCTGTCCTGGGTGGGAGGGAGCTGGTGGCCGAAACTTTCATTGCCTTGTTCAGAATGGCGCATGACTGAAAACTTACCACTGCCTTGTGGAATTTTCCATTGCTTGTTTTCGGGCCTTGGTTGATACATTGGCAATGGAAACCTGGGACAGTGAGGCCGTATTCTGAGAACTGGGGCCTCGTTGCCTGCCCAGGGTCTCCTTTAGGACCCTTGCTGTACCAACAGTCTCATTCTGAGGTGCCAGGGGGCCCAGACTCACACAGAAATCCAGACTCGTGACTGAGTCCTCAATGTGCCCCTCGATAAGTGGGCTCAGGGCAGCCTGGCATGATGAAGAATGCTGGGCCAAGCTGGGCAGACAACACACACGGTAGGACCCCACTGAGTGAGGTACCGAGGGACACAGGAAGCCCCCAGGGCTGGGGCGTGGGAAATGAGCACGCAAAGGACAGAGTTTGGGCTTGCAACATGAAACGTTTATTGAAATACAAAGAGGTTTAATTGCAGGTCCAGGGACGCAGCCCAGAGCTTGCGCTTGGAGTGGGAAGGGTGATTTCCAGGGCCAGTGCAGGGTGAGGCCCCGCTGACCTCCTGCTTTCTTCTCTGGTGTCCTGACACAGGGTGCGGGGGAGCCAAGGAGGCTGGGAAGAGCCTGTGCCGGGGCAGGTGGGAGGAGGGCCAGGCGCTGGCTGGGCTCTCTAGGGCTTGGCTGTGGGTACCACCTTGCCCTGTCCTCCTGCCCTCAGTGATGCCAGCCCTGCACCCAGGTCTCTGCTCCACCCTGGTGGCCTCACTTAATTTGTGGCAGGCAGCATCACTCCTTGACACATTCATCGCCTCCAGCCTCGTCCCCCAACAGCTTACCCCATCCCTTTCCCTGCAATAATTTTTGCTCTTGGAAAACCACCCAGGACTGCTGATGATGCCGCTCTGCAGGCTGCATCCAGAATGACCTTGGAATGCCACCCCAATGGCCCTTGCACAGAAGGTGGGTGGCCTGCAGATCTCCCCGGCTGGGAGGACATCAACTCTCAGGGAGAAGCCTTTAACGGGGGTCAGGAGAGCCCCAGGGCCAGCGCCAGGTGGTCTCTGCTGCTTCCAGGTGCATCTTCAGACCACCTCTTGGTGCCGTTGCTCTCTGTCTTTAGCCATGAGGCCTGAGGTCATAGCCTGACTTCTTGATTCTTTGCTCTGTGCTTATCTGCACTGGATTCTTGCCTGCATCTGGCACATTCCCAGGACTGGGCAGCAAGGCCTTGACACAGGGCATTTATCCCACCGGGAGCCCCTATACCTGACTCACACTAAGACTTGGGGAATGCACGAATAGATGGATAGAAAGACCGATAGGTGCATAGCTGGAGGGACGGGCAGATGGGTGCACACATGGCTTGACGGACTGGCACATGTGTGGGTGGATGGATGGAAGAGTGGATAGGTAGATGGATAAGTGGGTTAATGGAGGGATGGAGAGGTAGATGGACAGGTGTGCGAAGGGAGGGAGAAAAACATCCTGGGCCTGGGAACTTAGGGTAAGGGAAAGATACAAAAATAACGAATCTGGATGCTTCCCAAGGAAACCACTCAGGTTAAACCTGGAAAGATCAATAGGTGCTAACTAGGCTGAGGGTGCAGAAACAGTAGCTCCCATTTCCCTGTAAACAGTCTCTCTTCACCCCGACACTCTTCAGAGAACTTGTGTGGCTCCCCTCGATTTCGCAAGGCCTCTTGCTGCTCTCGGGGCACCGTGTCTGTGGCGGAGGCACCGGCCCCTCCCCCTCTTGACTCCAGAGCTTGGGCCAGGAGGCCTCTGTCTCTCCATCACCTCTTCCAAGCAGCAAGCTGGCTAAGTTCAACTCGCACTCCTACCACCCTCTCTCAGTCCCTGCGTCCTGCCCACCGCACTCTCAGGTCTCTGAAGTCACAGTGGGTCAGGACGTCGGCCTCTGCTTGTGCCGCTAGCGGGAGCTCCTCTCATCTTGTTACCTCAGCCTCAGCATTTTCGCCACAGGTAGTTGTTCGTATTTGTCATCTGCACATTGGTGGACTGAACCAAACGCCCATCAGGATACTCAGAAGACAATTCTTACCTGCACCAAACATGCACAGACTTGTGCTTGCCATTATTTTCTAAAAATTGTAGTGTAGTAACTATGCACATTGCATTAGGCACTGCAAGTACTTTAGAGATAAATTTAAAGCTTGCAAGAGGGTGTGCATGGTTCATGTGCGTTATATTTGTATACAGGATGTTAGAATCCAGAGGCTCTGTAAGGGTCCTGGGGGACAGCCAGCAGCCACTGTCCTCACACACTGCCCCCTTGAACAGCTCTTCCTACCCCTGGCTTCTGTCTCCCACCTTGCCATTTACCACAGTGGCTGTTACGACCTAGATCTAAAGTGTCTCCCAAATGCTCCCATATTCAGACTTGGGGCTTTTCGGGTGACTGGTTCATGGAGGAGGTGTGCTGGTTAGCAGAAGGATTCATGGGAGAGTTCAGAGGTGAATTGCTAGTAGGAGGTGGGGTGTTGTGGAAGGTGGCTGCCGGGGGCTGCGCTGGGAACGGCTCCTCCCCCTCCCTGGCTCCTCCATTCTCTGTCTTTCCTGGCCACGGTGATGTGAGCGCTCTCCTCCTGCAGACCCTTTGGCCAGGCCCTTCCTGCTTGGGAGCCAGCCAACTACGCACGGAGAGTCTGCGATTCTCAGTCAGGGAATCATCCTTTCCATCTTACTGTCTGCACTCTGCTTTCTGCCTGAAGGGACCCCCCAACCACCCTGGTGACTTTCAGTATAATTCATATCTTGAAAAACTCTATACCTATGAGCCTATAATTGGGCTGGATTTTATTTTTAGGACCTTGATGTGCAGACAGTATTTCAAAGTCAGCATATCCAAAATCGAGCTGGCCATACTTTATCCCTTCTTACAAGTCTTCCTCTATTCCCTGGGACAGCCCTGCTCCTGTCCCTCCCTGCTCCAGAGCTGCCCGACTGCTGCTCTCTGTCTTCTTAAATAACTTAATAAACCCAAGGAACTTCACTTGTAAATGTGAAACCACAATTTCTGCTTCCTCCTTCCTGCTAACATTAAGGTGCTCCATCCTAGCCCTTCCTCCTCGGAGGGGCCGTTCCGGGAGCTCCCTGCTTGACACGCTGGATGCACGTTGGCGTCTCCCAATTGTGCACGCTCTGTGTGACCCTAGGGGTGGGGCCTTCCCTGGCTCTTGTGTTCGGGAGGGAGGGAGCTTGCATTTCGTGTCGCTGTGGGGCAACAGGAAGGCTTTCCCTCACTCTCCGTCATGGTCGTCTCTTCTCTGTGCAGCTCCTTCCTCCCAAGCACAGTTCCTGGGATCGCTATTATCCTTCAAATATTCTGTTTTTCCAGAGGAAAACAAACACAGCCGTGTGTATGACGGGTCTCAAATATATTTGAGATGAAAGCCAAGTGGACGAGTGAAGCCTCGTTCATGCAGCTCTCCTAGTTGTAGGCAGTCTTCCCTTCAAGAGTCCTCAGCCATCCTCCGACATAGTGGCAGTGGCTCAGGGGTCCTGCTGCCCACGCATGGCTTAGTGTCCACCTACCCACTTCCTGAAGGCTGCTCTCTTCATTTCTCCCTAAAGATCCTTGGGCTCTGTGAAAGTGGTTACACAATTTCAGCACAGAGTCGTACTTTTTTTCTTCTAACAAGAACACAGTTTCACTCACCTAATATTTAGATATTGTTATGTTTCGTCTTTCTTTGGGCTGCTCAGTTCATCTGACAGGCCATTTTTGCTTCCCCCTTTATTCTCAGTGTCAAATATCTTCGCACCTCTTTCAGGGTTGCATCAACGCCTTACTATTTCAACAGGCTCTGTGTTCAAAGAGGCTCAGCAAGGGCTGACCTAGTTAACTTGGTGGCCTGCTATCATTTCTGGAAAGAGAGTGACTTGGCTTTGAAAAGTATTTCTGGCCTGTCTGTGCCCAGGGTCATGATTCTCACACCTCTTGAAGCACAGGTTTCAAGGTGCTATATCTGTTTCCGCACATGCTGGCTGTGCGTCTGTGTTGGTGTGCAAGGCCCTGCAGGGCAGGAAGCCCACTTGTGAGCTGTCATCAAGTCTGTGACCTATTCAGGGACTGAGGGCATCACTTGCCACCGTAAGGCAATAAGGCAGAGTGGACGGGATTCTGCCCCTGCTAACGTGTCTTATATCTTTCCTTATATCTTTCCTATCCTAAGCCAGAGCCACGCCCCTCCTAGACGGATGAGAAATGTGGGGAAGCACAGAGACTACCTGGGAGGTCTCAGCTACAAGTGGCGCTGGCGCCTGCACTTTTTGGGCTGTGGTCCTGGAGTTCACATTTATCTGTCTGTTTCCCGTGCAAAACACCTTAATTTCAGGGCTGTTTTTAGCACCCAATGGGCTTATATTTAAGCATGACTTCAAGCCCGTCATGTAGAAAGATCTCAGTGACCAGCAGCTGCTATGATCAGAACCACAGGCATCCCTTCCCGACACGCTGTCCTCCATCTCCGGTCAGAAGGTGCTGTGGGGCTGTCTTTGGGGCTGCGGAAGTAGGGCGCGTCTTGAGTTCAGGAGCTGCTTGAAGAGTAGAAGAAAAGCTGGTGTTTGGATCTCAGTGAGTCCCCCATGCAAGCACTCAAGAGACAATGTCTTTGGTCTTTGCAAGATGCCTCAATTGGCTATGACTCATTCCCACTTTCCCTGGAAGATATGGCCTGGCTGTGAATGGAGGAGAATGTTCAAAAGGAATATTGTACATATTGGTCAAAGAGGTGTCTTGGTTACTCTTCTCTCATTTCTGGGCCAAACACCCGACACCCAAAACGAAGGAAGGAAAGGTTTATTTAGCTCACAGTTGCTGGAGGTTTCAGTCCGTATTCAGCTGGCTCCAAGGCAGAGCGGCACATGGCAGAAAACAATCTTTCATGGCAGGGGCTAAGAGAAAGAGCGCAGTGAAAGTCAGACGAGAGACGAAAACAGTGTTTCCCTACATCCCCCGTGGCTTGCTGTGAGCAGCTTCCGGATGTGTTGGGCCTTATGGCCTCTTAGGCCCAAAGCACAGGTGTGGAAGGAAGCACAGCACTGACTCCTGGCTGCCTTGCTGTATGTGAATGAGAGGCCATTGTCCATGATGACTGGTGCCATCAGGTGACAGAGGGTCAGGCTGTGGCTCTGCCCTAGCACTGGCAGTACAGGGGACAGCCGTGAGAGGGAGTCCTCCTCCAAGGACCGTCTGTGATGGTCTTGGAAAGTTATTGTGGATTCTTGCTTTGGGATAAAAGTTATGTAACACACATTTCCATTAAAGAATTCTTTTTTGGGCTGGGAGGATAGGTCAGAGGTGGAGTCCTTGACTAGTCCTGGCCTCAGTTCTTTGCATATGCACACACACACATACACACACACACACACACACACACACCCACCCACCCAAAGTGTATCATTATTATGGACACTACCTTCCTCACTGATGCAAGGAGACTTTTCAGATGTCTACACAAATGCTGTGTTTTCCCTCACTAATGTCATAGGAGAAGCTCCCAAGGGGATGTCCCCAGGGGTCGTGGTGCCTATTTGAGTCATCCTTTGGACCAGGTGGCCACTGTTGTCCAGCGGCAGGCCGTGCTGGAGACTCTGGCACCACCTACATTTCTCACTCGAGGGCCTCCTTTGGGCCAGCCTACCACCCTGTCATGGCTCTTTCTAACTTGGAATCCCTGGGAACGTTTTCTTTTCTTCAGGACACCATTAGCCCAGCCCCTCTTGAGGCTTTCCAAGGCCCCAAGTTGCATACAGCATGTCCACGGGGGATTCTGCCCCTTGTAGCAGCTCAGGAGGGAGACCAGAGCGTGGATGTGGCTCACCAGATTGGCACAGCTGTGGGTAGATCAGAGAACAAGCGAAGAAAATTCGGGAAGTAAAAGCAAACAAGGAAAGACCTTGATCTGGAAAAGATAGAGCAGCTGTCTCAGCCTTTCTGGCATAATCAGAAATGTTGCTGCAGCCTGCCTGGCTAGGTGGCATCTGTGTCCTGGTGTCATCGAGCACTTTCCAGTGAAAGTCAGCTCTGGCTTTGCAAGAGGACTCTTCTCTGGTGAGAGGGCTCTGCGTCTGTTCCTTCGTTCAGTGGCAGAAATGAAACCTCTACCAGATGAGGTCAACTTTCGGAGCATCTTTCTCCACTAGACATAGAAAAATGTCCTTGTACTAAGAGGAAGCTATATATCTACCTCCAATCAAATAGCAGGCAGCATAGACTTCTTTGACATAAAGGACTCGATAGTGTAGCCTAAGGGATTTCTGGAGATCCATTTTTGCTTTTCATGCAAATACATAGCCTGCTAAGCCATGGCCCCCTGCTGGGGTGGGGAGGTCCTGGCTTTTTACACAGTTTCTGCAACTATGAGACCCTCCCACCCCAAGGACATTTAAGGATTCCACCCGGCCCGGGTCTCGCCCTCACTGCCCACCTAGCATGGCTGTTGTGGAGCTGCCCAACCTTGCTGAGTGTGGAATCTAGCCAAGGTGAGGACAGAGCTTCCTTTCCCTTCTCGGCCCTGGGATCCCTCCTGGGCAGCCACCCCACAGCACTCTGGGTTTTCCATGTGTCTCTCTTCATTGTCCCTGATGTTTAGGAACAGTTGCGTCCAGGGTACCTCCCTTTCCCTTTTTCAGAGATCATGCCCCTCCTTCAGGGTCACCACTTTCTCCTCTACAAATCGTCTCCTCGCCCTGTCCATGTGGACTCTCCGAAGGAACAAATGGACCTTCTCACACTGCACCTGTTCTGACTGTTGGACCAATACCTGCTTCCTAATTTTATTTTCCAAACACCATTTCTTCCTTAGCACCCACACCCATGGTATTCTTAGTCCAAATCTCTCAGAGTTTCCTTTAGGTTTCTGATTTCTCTTTTCAAATCTCAACCCCAAAAGATGGTTGACTTATGACGTGGTGCAGTCATTCAGTCTCTTTATCTGCTCTAAGGTAAGAATCAGCCACCACTGAACCCACAGGTTGGTGCCCTGAATCAGTATCAGAAGCGATACGATGTGAGGTCCCTGTTACACGAACACAGCCCCAGGGGTGGCTCAGCTGAGAGGACCTGAGTCGGAGACCTGGAACCCCCGCAGTCCTGCCTATAAATATTAGTTAATCTGTTAGCCTTGCTTGCAGTGAGGGACTGTCTAACTCTGAAAATCCTGCACTCAGCAATTATAGGTCACTGTGGCAAAAGAAAACCACAGCTGCCTACTGCAGCCCACGCGAAAACAACTGGAGACAGCAGGGGAAATGGGTGGAACTGTAAAAGCTCCTCGGGGACCATAGGGAAGACACATCGTACAGTGGGGGAAAGGTCCCCAGAGTGCAAAACTGCACACGGATTGGCTCTAGCCCTGCCCCCAGCTGCAAGAGCAGAGGGGTAAGGTAGCTAAAGCCAGCCAGCAGTTCTGTCAGATTACCCATAGAAACCTTAAGCACTTGATTAAAATCTAAACTTGTTTTGCTTTGAGACATTTGATATATCAAAAGGCCTGATTCAGTGACAGCCTTACCTGCCTCACCTCGCCCTTTTGTCAGGGACAGAGACGAGTTCAAGCTGACCACTGAGTCCAGGCCCTGAGTCTGCATGTGGACAGAGCCCGGTCTTTTCAATGGTGCTGCGAGGCTCAGGGCACTGCTAGCGCTGTGCACCTGTGAACGGGCCCGGTGTCCTCCTCTGTGCTTTCTGTCCTAAAGAGGACGCTGCATGGGTCTCTCCCCCAGTGCCGCCAGCCCCCCACTTCCTGAACACTCAGCCTTCGTGCACCCAGCTTTTGCAACAGCTCCTAGAGGAGAAGCAGGATGAAGAGGCATCTGCCTCCAACCTCCAACCCCCGGGAGCTCCACACTCCCCTGGGCGGAGGGCAGCTGTAGCCCTGAAAGCCCCGGCAGACCCACTTGTGGCCCCGTTGTGCACCCACAGACACAGGTGAGTCTGGAGGGCAAGTTACTGTGGGCAGACCTCAGGGATGCACTGGCCCACACTCAGGGGCCCAGCTGCTGCTATCCCTGCAGGTAAGAGGCGTGGGCACACCCTGAGAGGATGTCAGCTCTCAGGTGTCACTGGCCTGGCAGTTTCCTGGCAATAGTGTGTGTTCTTTATGGTTCCAAACTAGACTCGAAAGGTCCCCTCCTGAGGACAGAAGCAGGGGACAGAGGCAGAGGACAGGGTTCCAGTCCAGGAGAAGGCAAGCACTGAGCCACAGTTATCGGACACTAGGGTCCTCGCCGAGAGGTGGAGAGCCCAGGGCAAGGTCTCCAGCTGGGAGGGTTTTACTAGGGCTCCCTTCCTCTGCGTTTTCTTCAGCTGTCTTCCTTCCACCAGGTTGCACAGGCATTTTCTGAGGCTTATGGAAAGCCTCGCTGTTTGGGTCTGGAACAAGCGAGTGGGCTTCCAGGACGTGCCACGGAGTGCTATGTTTGTGGGTTCTGTACTCAAAGTTTGCAAATTTCTTACCCCAAATAATAAATGGGCTTTTGGGGTCCTGTGTGGGGGTGCCTAGAGATGCAAACACTTGAGTGGTCCCCAGCTCAGGTTGGAGAAGTTTCTCTGCTGTGTCTCTCTCTGGTCTTCTCAGTGAACCAGGCCTTTCAAGCGGTAGGCAGGGCGGCCTGAGGTTTCAGGCACACTTTTCCCATAGAGGTCAGCCCCGAGTACAGGGCTGAAGAACTGTGCGGCATTTCCAAGCACAAGCGCCTGTGTCAGGCCGCCCAGAGCAAATGTGTGAAGCCCACCTGAGGTGGACTCGGGCAGCGGTGCTGTTGGCCGCGGGCTCAGCGTGAGTGAGCACAGCACACATATTAAATAAAGCATATTTAAAAAGAAACAAACGGAGAACAAGGTCCTGCATCGATCTGTTGATGCTGATGTTGTGACCAGGGGCTCTCGGGACCGTCATGCTGCACCTCCCCCAGGAGCAAGAGAACAGGACTCCTGGGGACTGGATCCAAGAGCCAGCCTGACGATGGGGACCAAGAGCTCCCTGGGTGGGTGCTGCCCACACTGATGGGCATCTGTGCACTAGGGGGCGCTAGTGTGACTGGAGAGAGGGTGCGTGGGGCTTCCTTCCAGCTTGCTGGCATCCTAAGCACGGTTAGGAGAGACCTGCGGATGAGCAGCTCAAGTGGGAGCTTGCCGAAGGTAGAAAAGAAGCGGAGCAGGCCGGGGAAGGCTCACAAGGGCCTTCAGGATAAGGGAAAACGGTCCTTTGTCCAAGTTCCCAGGTCGCCTCCCACTCATGCAAATACGTCACTGGGCCCAGCGTCCTGTCAGACACGTGTGTGCATCAGCCACGTGTGAACTCTCCTGTTGAAAATGCATGTGGGCTCTTGCTGTGGGCCCTGGAGGGACTGGCGCGCTGTCCTTTGACTGGCTGCACCCACAGGCGAGTGAAGGCCTGCAAAGGGCATCTTCTGACTGGTTCTGTCGACATAGCCAGAGTCAAATGAGGGCTCAGGGGTGGCGTCGTCTTGATTGGTTCTGTGTGCAGTGACGGTGGTGTCACAGTGTGACAGATGTGTGCTGCGTCTTCCTGGTTGGTCTTTTGCCTGAGGACTTGGACTCCAAGTCCTCCGGGCCATGCAGGCCGCATGCAGATGAGGGAGCACAAGAGCTTGCCCCTGGGTTGGAGGGAGCCACAGCGTTGGCAGAGAGTGTGGCGCCTGATAATGCCTCCGCCAGGAGAGCTCGGGCTGCTTTTACCTCCATTCATGAGGTAGAGCCACTTCTCCTGATGAGACACCCTGGCCATTGCAGGAAGAGGAGGACGAGAAGGAGGAGGAGGAAGAAGAGCAGAAGGAGGGGGGAGGGGAAGGAGGAGGGGAGGAGGAGAGGAAGGAGGAGGAGGAGGGGGAGGAGGAAGAGGAAGAAGAGCAGGAGAGAGCAGGGAGAGGAGGACAGCCCCACAGGACAGCGCAGCCCAACCCTGCCCCCTCCCCGGGGCACTGGGAGGAGGGCGCCAAGGCAGCAGAGGGGCCAGGGCCACTCCATGTTCTACAGCCTTCCTCTCTTCTTCCCTGGCACAGGCACCAGCTTCTCTGCACAGTGAGCACACAAGCAGGAACCGGGAGGCACCTATGAGGTGCAGTACAAAATGCGGCGAATGCTTCCATTGAAAATGAAGAGAATTTATTGTAGTAAAATAGCAGTGCTGTGAATCCCCCTCAGAATCCTTCCCTGGCTTCAGACGGGCCACTCCCCTCTTCTTGCCATGCTTGGGAGGAGTTCTGAGGTCCTCGCTAGTGGGTGACTTTACGTGGTGAGCTAAGCAGTACCGTGAAAGCCGTGGCCAAGTGCCACCTCACGGCAGGGTAGGTTGTCAAAATGCGGCACTGTGTCTGCACCCATCCTATCCCCAGGTCTGGCACCAGGCCACTCTGGCTCTTCCCCAAAGCCGGCATGAACATAGGAGGTCAATGTTTTTCATTAGCTCAGGCCACCTCGGCAGCTGTAAGAGCACACCTAAAGACAGAGGGTTCCAGAGCTGCTTGGGGTGGGGCAGGAACAGCAGGACAAGTGCGTTGGAAGTGAGGGAGGGCATTCTGAGGGAGGCAGGCCCATGTGTCTTTCCTGCAGGACACTAACATGTACACATTTAGACATTCTATGTAGGTTTTGAACGCACTGCATCACCCCGTTCCTCTTCTGCTACTGATGAGATTGGTCGGGAGCACCCGATAGCAGGGCGGATGACGGCCCTGAGGTCCTGACCGCTCCCATCTCCCCCTCTGCCTCTCCCAACCCTCTCTCATGTGACAGATGCAGGCTTTCCCTGTGCCATCGACCAGGCAGTGATGCGAGGGCTTTTGGCTCCAAGGCACTGCTGAAGGAGGGACGCGGGGGTTCTGCTTTTCTCTCTAGCCTTGTGCTCTTAGAGTTGATAGCAAAATTTGCTCAACCACAGATATTGCACAGGCCTCCAACAGCTGGGCCCCAAGGGTCTCCAGCACCTTGACCTACTGGAGTTGGAAGAGGGAAGACGCAAGAACCATGGTGTCAGGAGGTGACCGGGAGCTCCCCAAGGAGCCCAAGGGCGTGGGGCAGATGCCAGCCCCTCATGACTGGACTCACAGGGTCTGACTCGCAGAGGGCACAGGGAAGCCTCGCATCCCCCGGGTTCCTCTTTCTGGGCTTCCAGTGGCTTCTGGTGCGACAGCTCACAGACAGCTGAGCGGCAGGACTACGCCGAGAAGGGGACAAGCAGCTTGGAGGCCAGCTTGCCTATGCCACGACAGGTGGGTGGAAAGTAGGGCTTCCTCCCGAGGAAGGACTGGGGCAGGGTGGGCACCCGGGGCTCACGGTCGAGGGTGACAGTGCTACTGTCCCCTGTGAGCTCTGCTGCAGCAGCACAGGCTACGTGGAGACCCTCGTGTTGGGAGGGATCCTGGCGAGTTCTTTGCAAGGCTGGGTGTGCTGGGTGACCCGCCCCTGGTTCTGGGCAGAGCTGCCTGGGGTAGCTGGGCTGAGTTTTTGTCCACGGTGGTTTTTCTCAGGGCATGGCAGGGAGATGATCATTTCTTCTTTGCATTTTTTCATTCCCATAAGTATGACGTCCATCTGAGAGCCTGTAGACACTATTATTGATTATATATTATGTAGTATATATTAGAATACGTATAATTTTTATATTTATTCTACTTTAAAAGCAGGGAGATAGCTCAGGGGCATAAGTGCCTGCTGGCAAGTGCAACGTCATGAGTTTGAACCCTAGTAATGAAAAAAGAAAAAGCCCTGTATATTTCATTTCATATTCAGAATAAACACATTTAATTTAAAAAGAGATTATGACACCTGAGATCTGGCAAAAATTAGCATTAGCTTAAAGTTCTACAACACTTCATAGACGATAGAAATTTAAAATTCATGGGCTAAAGTTTTCTTCTTTTTAAATTTTTAAAAAAATTTATTTATTTATTTATTTATTTAGTATTTTAGGGAAGGGTCTACATGATATTCAGGGTCTCACTATTAGATTGGACTCGTAGTGATCTGCCTGTTTGCAGCTTCCCAAGAGCTGGAATTACAGGCACACGCCACCAAGCCCAGTCTCAATTGCAGTCTCAGTGCGCCCCTTGGAGGGTAGGGGCAGCCAGGCAGGCTTAGGGTTCGAACCCCCAGCACCTGTGCCTGCTTGCAGGCACTTTAATTTGCTGAGCTATTTGGCCAGCCATTGAAGTTTTCTTTTTTAAAGAGAAGAAAAATCCCAAAATAGCGATGCAGAATTTCAAAACAAATTAGTAGGAAATTAACAATGGTTCCTCTGTAGCATATTGTTATCTTCAAAGTAGTTGCTCAAATTACAAGATATAGGCCTGAAAATTTATCCGGTAACATAAAAACGAACTTCTCCTTCCAGTGAATTAATAGAGCTAGTATTATAATGATCTTAGCTACTCGTGTGTATAATTGTGTGTGTGTGTGTGTGAGTGTGTGAGTGTGTGTGAGTGCTTTCTGTTCTTCTTCCTTTCCCCATCCTAATTGTTCCTTCCTTTTGAGCAACTTGTTCCCATTTCACAGCATCTGCTGTACCACTGGGGCCTTATTTATTTGTTCAGCTTCTCACAACAGGGAGACATAGGATATTTACACATGCGAGCACAGCGCAAGAGTCTGTTTTATTTCACTAATGAATATGGTTCTAGTTGTATCTGTTTACCTATAAACCCCTTGAGTTTATCCACCCACAGAGCTGAGGAATACTCTGCCATATAAACATGCCATATCTTTTTAATCCATTCCTTGGGTGATGAAACTTAGGGTTGTTTCCAAGATTTTGCTATTATGTATTGTGCAGCTATAAACATGAGTGCATGTATATCATTGTGGTAGGGTGTCTTCAGTTCTTCTGGGAAAATGCCTAGGAGGAGAATAGCTGGGCTGAACGGAACCTATAATTCTAGTTTTTAAATGAAACTCCACACCGATTTCCACCGTGGTTTACCAGTCTGCATTCCCACCAAGAGTGGAGAAGGGTTCCTTCTCCCTCACTGCCCTGCCAGCGTTTCCTGTTGGGTGACGTCTTGATGTTAGCTATTCTTTCTGGGATGAGATGGAGTTTCAGTGTTCTTTTAAGTTGCGTTTCTTGAATGACCAATAATATTGAACATTTGTACATATATTTATTTATTTATTTATTTATTTATTTATTTATTTATTTATTTATTTATTTATTTTTTGTCTTTTTGAGACAGTGTCTCGCTATGCAGTTGAGGCTGGCCTTGAGCTCACTTTTGTAGCCCAAGCTGGTCTCGAACTCGCACCAATCCTCCTGCCTCAGCCTCCCGAGTGCTGGGATTACAGGCATGCGCCACCACGCCCGGCTGTACATATATTTATTTGCAATTTGTATTTCTCCATCTGAGAAGCATGTTTTCATTCCAGAGGCCCATTTTTAGATTGCATCCTTTGAATTTGGGGAACTTGATTTTTTTTTCTTTAGTTCTTTGTATATTTTAGATAGAAGTTCTTTGTCTGAGTGACAGTTTGCTAATTTTTTTTCCCCAATCTGTGGGTTTTCTTTACACTCTGCTGGTGATTACTTTTGAGGTGCAAAATCTTTTTTTAATAAAATGAAACCCCAGTTGTTGATTCTTTAAAGTGCTCCCCATGCAGTCTGGCTTTTTTCTCAAGGATTCTCTGCCTACCCCTACATCTTCAAGATCTCGACCTACTTTCTTTTCCAGTAGATTTAGTGTTTCTGTTTTAATATTGAGATCTTTGATTCATTTTGACTTTAGTGTATGAGTTAGATATGGGTCTAGCTTTAGTTTTTAGGGTGTGGAGAGCCAGTTTTTTTTATTTTTTTTAGCTTCATTTATTAAAGAGGCTATCTTTCTTCCAATAAAAATGTTTGGACCCCTGCCAAAGATAAGGTGGCTGGCTGTGTTTGCAGTTGTTTCTGCACCTTCTTATCTGTTCCACGGACCCTCAGGCTCTTTTTTCTTTTGCCAGTATCATGCTGATTCTATCACAATAGCTTTGTAGTATAGTTTTAAGTCAGGGATTATTATACCTTCTACCTTGCTTTTGTTGAATGGAATAAGGTTTTAGAGGTGAGATGAGCAGTGGTCCACAATGGGTGGAATGAAATGAAATGAAATCAAGTGTAATTCTCCAGTGTGGGATTCATCTAGTCTCATTTGACTTTCAGTTGACCTTCAGTTGTCTAGGTCAGATTCTCTTCCCCTCAAGTCACTAAGTAAATCGAATACCTGTCAGTTCCACCAAAATAGATGTACAGAGCAATTTTAGTTCCATGTCGCTTTTGTTTGAAATTGTCCCTTTGTGTGTTTAGGCTACAACAGGAAACACTTCCTTCATATGTAGAGCAATTCTACAGCAACTTCATTCAAGTTCATCCTGGAACAGATAAGAATCTTCTAGAACTTTTTCTGTCTACTCAAACCCATAAGTTATCCTTCTATTTCTGTGCACATTCTGTGTGTGTGTGTGTGTTTAAATGTCATCTCAGTCTTCTTCAGAAGATATGCGTTTTATGATCTCTTTGTTTTCTTACTTACACATCTGCTTCTACTATGCTGTCCCCAATTTTTTGTTTCTTTCTAGTGGCAGGTATTGTCTATCCTTTCCTGAGACAGTCCCTGCAACCAGCTAGGAACATGTGACTATTCTGGGTAGGGTTCTGGATCCCAGCTGCATTCTCCACAAGCTTTGCAACATTCGACCTATTACTTGACCTTCCAATACTGAAGTTTCCTCGCCCTACAAAGTGCCCATCAGCGCCATACTGCCTGCCCTTTAGCAAGAGCTCCTGAATTTTGGCTCTTATTATGAGCTTTAACTGGGGAGCAAACTCTTTTCTCTGTCTTCCTGTGAGAAAGAATTTTTCTATATGTTTCTTGGGGCACCTTCTATGTGCTGGAAGCTTGGATTCCACAGAGTCCTCAAAGAACATTTTGAGAAATCTTTTGGAAAATTTCTATAAGTGAACTACTCCCAGAGGAGCAGCGGGTCAAACTAAGAGGTCACTGTGTGATTTTTCAGGACACCTGGGATTGTCTTTGGGACAGCCATTGAAATCAGTCCTGTGCAGTGGGAGCATGGATATTAGTGTCACTGACTCTGACCATAGGTCTTCAGATCTCCATGAGGGATGCTTACAAATGAGCTTCAGGCCTGTGACGTCACCATGAGGTAGCACTGTGGGCCCTCATCGTGACCTTGTGCAGTGGACTTGCCTTTCTGAAGCACCTTCGGCCCTTCTTCTCCTCTCCCCCTCCTTCTTTTCCCTTCTCCTTTTCTTCTTCTTCCTTTTCTTTTTCTTTCTCTGTTTCCTCTTTTCCCCTACACACACCCAGGCATGTCCACACACACACACACACACATACACACACACACACACACACACACACACACACACACATGAGGCCACCAATGAATGTATACATCAGGAAAAGAAAGACTTACGTGCCGGGTATGGTGGCGCACGCCTGTAATCCCAGCACTCGGGAGGCTGAGGCAGGAGGATCGA
>PVJA010036328.1:0-21178 GCA_004027025.1 Myocastor coypus
ATTAATTATAATAATTATACTATTAACCTATTTTGATACTGTATCATTGCTATTTCTTTCTCGTTAAAATTAATTTAAAAATAAAAAAGAAAGCATATACAACATGCTAGCTTATCTTTAAGAAAAAGAAAGATTTCTCTGAAACCAATCAAAATACCAGACTCTGAACCCTTGCTTTTAGCTTTGTTGTTTTTATCTACTCCATAGTTCCTAACTCACGAGCCCTTTGTAAACTGGGCTCCAACTATCATTTCTACTGAGTGACCTTAACGTGAATCGGAAACAATCAAAGCTTTTTGCTTTTAATAATTGCAAATTTTGGACTGGTCAAAAACACCACTAAGACAAAGTGAGTTAGTGGAAAATCTATGACCCAGATTTACAGGAGTCAGATACCAAAATGGACAAGCACACAGCTCATTCACCTGGCACTCACGGGGACTGTTTTCTGTTCAAAAACAAGTGCTGCACACATAGATTTTTCAGAAACTTAGTCAAACCACACAACTTTCTGCTCTATTTGAGCACACAGCTAGCTGGAAAGACTGAAGCATTCATGAGTGAACGGAGATGGTCGAGCCTCTTAGAAAAGTGTCAGAAAGAGGGGACTACGGTGAAACTTCCAGAAAAAAATAACACTTTGAATAACCTATCAATGATCCACAGAATTATTTACACACTCACTATGTATGTTGATTTGTATATCTTAAATATAATGGCCCATACATTTATAATCAAATCCTTCCCCCAGAAAATAGCTCATAACTGTAGAATACTGCAATAGAATGGTTAGTTTAAATGTGCTGTGTTGTTATACACCAAGAAGAACTCATCTTGATACTAAATCACTTAGCTTGTTAGGTTGAATGTCATATTTTCAATTCTGTTGCACATAACAGACACGGACTAGGCCAAAGTACAATGGATAACAGGAAAACATTAGCAAATGCTAAAAACAATGAAACAGTCTTCTTAATCAGACTTTCTCATTACCTAAGGATTAGGCAGAAACAACTTTTGCCAAAATAATCTTTTTGAAATGCCTTAGTCAGTCTTAAGAATAGCTATATAGTAAATGGCATTAAGCATGTTTTTATGCGTTCAGAGTAATAATCCTATAATTTTTCAGGAACCATTTGTGAAAATAGGTTGACATGTAGTCCACTCGATTAATGCTAAATTGGTTTTAAAAGGTATTTGGAACAGTGAAGTTAAAAATAATCCTGTGTACATGCTATAAAGTATTTTAGGTTTTGAAAACTCTTGTGTCTACCATGACTCCTCTTCCGTTTAGGATTAGAGATAGTTTTTGATAGTGTGCTCTCCGAAGAGCCTGCCTGGCCCTGCAGCCCACCGTTCTATATCTGCTCCAGTTGGTGGATCCAGGTTTCACCACTGCCCTTTTCTTCCCTGAGATGGTTTCTCTCAATTCTAGATGTTTATTCTTATTCTCATTTGAATGCCTGACTGTATCTTAGTCTGGTGTTTGTGGGAGGCGTCTGTGAACCTAGAATAAGAAACACCATCTGTGGTTCATTTCTTTGGCACAAGAAATCTGTTTTAGAGAGATTGAGAGGGGGTTATTCCTTTCTTTCTTCCCTTCCTTCCTTCCTTCCTTCCTTTCTTCCTTCCTTTCTTTTACTTTCTTTCTTTCTTTTCATTTAAAAGCCAAACTGTCATGCTGCCCCCTAGCTGCTTCTGATAAAATCTAAGAGAAGACCTCGCTGCCAGGTTCCCCTCAGGCCTTTCTTAGTCTGAAAAGTCTTGGTTGTCTCAGAGCACACTGACTATCCACTGAGTGTGGCACGTTGGCTTGCTTTCTGTCTCAGCGACACGAGTGCAGACACATTCTGAGTGAGTCACCGCGGTCCTGTCTCTTGTTAAAGTCATGTTTGAGTTGCATGTGGATGCCCGGGATGGTCCTCCAGCCCAGAAACCAGTCCTCCACCCAGTCAGACATGCTGTGATTTTCCATGTTTACTCCCCTTAGTTGGATTCCCGCAGAAGGGGAAGGACCAGGCAAATCACTTAGTTTGCTGTGTCTTCTGCCAAAGGTGGAGGATTTTTAATGATCTGCTTTCAAAAGCTTCAGAGAGAAGATAAAGGCCCCATGGGGCTACATTTACAACTTAATTGTGACAAAACATTCAGAGGCATGCATGTGGTCTATCCTGGGACATCTATAGCCAGCCCACCAAAGAGCAGAAGCAATCTCTTCCCTTATAATTCAAAATGATGAAATTCCTTTTTTCTTTTCTATGATAACAGTATTCTATCAAATTCACCAAGTGCCCGTTACTGTACTTTAGATTTATAGGTGGCCATTTGTCAAAGCTCTCATTATAAGAAGCTTTGGAACACTAAAAAGTTAAGGAACTTTCAGGTTTAATTCAACATCTAAGAAGCTTAGATATTTTCAGACCTAACTGTAGAACAAGCAAAAGGTTGAGCAAATTGAAACTCAGTGACTGAATTCCTATGTTGCTTTTCCCACAAAGCCTCTTCTTGGCCACATCTGTATTTTCTCATATACCACCTTCTGCTCCAGGGAGAAGTCAGGAAGAAGAACATAGTAACACACACCGGCCGTGGGGCATCATTCTTGCATCCGTCACATTCTTTTAGCAAGAACCAGTCACATGGTTACCAGTGGGCGTGATGGGCTGAGGCTTGGCAGGAAGGGATATGTAGTCCCCAGCAGCGCATCCCAGCTTCCACTGCACCGAGGAGGCAGAAGGTACACAGCTAGTAGATGGCCAGCCATCTTGGCCACCTGGCCAGAGGTTCTAAATTCTAGGACAAATCTGACTCATTATCACACAAGTCAGAAACTCAAGCCACAGGAGACAGAAAAAAAATTGACCTCTGGCAAATTCATACCTTCTACATGAGCGTTACCTACCATAGATAAAAAAGAATATGAGGGCCAGGGAGATAGCTCAGCAGTCTAAGCACCTGCCTGAAAAGTTCAGGAACTCAGGTTTGATCCCAGTACTGCATGCTGTGCCAGTCACCAAAATCAGAAAGGTGGCACATGCCTGTAATCCCAACACTGGGGAGGCAGAGACAGGAGTACCCCTAGGAGTCTGAGCTGTGTAGCAAGACCCTGCACCAAATAAATAAATAAATAAATATATATATATATATATATATATATATATATATATATCTTAAAAATAAAAAAGAATGTGGAAAAAAAAATAAAACTTCTTTGTTAATGCCCACAAGAATGGATGCCGACTAGAATGACACAAGTTGTAGCTGTTATGGTTTGTGTCTAGGCGTCCCTTCAAAGCCTCATGCAGTCTTGGGTCAGCTTCTGGAATTTGTGATTGATTATTGTAGGTGTGGGTGCTGCACCTCCCCTGGGGCAGGTGATTTACATTTCAGTGTAAGGAAGGAGGAGAAAGTAGCTGCTTGAGCTGCTGCTACTGCTCATTCTCTCTCTTGCTTTTGCTCTTAGCTGCCGCCATGAAAGGTTGCTCTCTGCCCTGTGCTATCCTGCCTTGGAGCCAGCTGAGTATGGACTGAAACCTCCAGTCACTGTGAGCTAAATAAACCTTCCTTCCTTCATTTTGGGTGTTGGTCCCAGCAATGAGAGAAGAGTAACTAAAACAACAGTGAACAACTTGTCTTTCTGCCCCCGTTTTCATAAATAAGTACGTGGACCCATTTTATACAGTGCTAAATTAAGTGTTTAGACTCGGCCACTAGACTTCACCTAATGCATAACATGACACACTGTAGCCCAAAGCCCCACAGCTCCAAATCATCAGGCTGTGTCATTGCCCCTAATTACATACGCAGGGTAGAACCGCTGTTCTGGGGTCAGGATGGCATTCAGGCTGGGTGTAGCACCTACACCTATAATCCCGGCAGCATGCACACTCATAGGCCCAGCGGATCATGAGCTAATCACAAACTCTAGAAGTCTACCCCATGACTGCATGAGGCTGTAGGGGCACAGCTAGACACACCATAACAGTGGAGTACATTCCACATTAGATGAATCCGATATCAATTTTATTTTATTTTTTAATTTTTATTTATTTATTTGATGGTTTGTTTGTTTGTTTGTTTATTGTCTTTTTGAGACAGGCTGGCCTTGAGCTCATTTTTGTAGCCGAGTCTGGTCTTGAACTCACACCGATTCTCCTGCCTCAGCCTCCCAAGTGCTGGGATTACAGGCGTGCGCCACCACACCCAGCTTCGCCGATAGCAGTTTTAAATGGTCCTCTTATTTCTTGAATCGTATATTTGATATTTTCTCCCAGATTTTATTTTGGAAGTACCCAAAACTCACCAAAAGGAAACATAATTTTTCTTCTTAAAGAAAAATAAAGTTAATTAGTGTGTTTCTTCCTTTCCTGTCTTTTTGATGTCTTTTGATGGTTCCTCCCAGGGTACAGAAAATGCTTCCTATCTGCAGCACCGTCTCTTCAGGTCAGGAGACTTGAACTCCTTTGGAGTGGAAAAGATGCTGCACCGGAACTATCCTCACCTGCTCGTCCCGCTCAGTCCCCTTGAGCTGCCCGTTAGAGCAGGAGCGCAGGGGAACTTGCCATTCCGCCCATCCTTGGAACCCTGATTTCACACTTTCAGCTTACTGGAGTTCTTTTCATTTTAAATCTGTCAGTGTTTTCACAGCTCATAAGAAACATAGCCATCAGTAAGATCCCTACTCACCCACAAGCCAGCAGGGGGCCAAGTGCTGGCTTCCCCTGGGAGTTCTTCCCTACGGTTCTTGAGGGTGAAAGCTTTCTACTTCTCTTATTTATAGAAACCCTTTCATTTGTTAATACTTCAAGTCCTTTTCTATTTTATTGATAATTAACTATTGAAATACAACTGAAAGTATATTTCTTTTGTCCTTGGTGCAACTCAGGGCAGACCGCTTGCCCACATGAATGAGGCCCTAAGGTTGATCACCAGCAAACAAATACAATTAAATTTGAAAGATGGACAAGTCAAATAGGGCTTTCACCCACCTCTAGACAGTATACTAGAGACGGAAAACAGGCACAGAAGGGACTGTAACGATTTGATCCGCTCCAGTTCCCCCTCCTACCATGCACTCTGCTTCAGCGAGAAGCAAGTCTTTTGTGAAATTCTTGTACAGAATTATTTGGTACGCATATTTTAGCAAGTGCTTTCTATTCTCTTGCTTGTGCATTTCTTGCAGACATTGCAGAAAAATGGTCCAAACGTCATTTTCCTGGTGGGAAATGAGGTTTTCATTTTTCTTTCTCTAACTCTTTTTAGTTTGTCTATAGGGATGGGTAGGGAGGGGTGGCTGATGCTGAAGGTTTAGTTTTTCTTCAGTTATAGAATCTTTAGAAAACTTTATACCAAATGAATAAGAAAATAAAGTGTTTGTAACTTGGAAGCCACGATGACATCGAGGACGTTAGGCTCCTGCGAGCAAGTCCCACTCCCACCACCATCCATGATCTAGCAGCAAGGACAATGGGTCAGGAAGAATATATCTTAGTGTAACCCTGATGTCCTTCACACCATGGCCTGGTCGCAGATGGTACTCATTTTGCATTCTCTCAGATCTTTTGTCATTGTTATTGTTCTTTTATTTTCTGAGAAGGAGGAGATGATGTACAAGTCTGCCCTGTGAAGATTCATTGTGGAAAGCTTTGCCACTGAATCGGAGAGCTCAGAAGACTGTGTGGGGAAAAGGGAACGATGAAGGGATTTCTTGAAGAGCAAGATTGGGTCAGTGCTTTCTCTTGGCCTCAGGCTGCATGCACCTGATCATGGGGACATTACCAGTGAAAAAACTTTCCTCCCTCTTCTAGAAAGCAGTTTTAGCAATGACTAAGTGTGCAATAAATATTAGAAGTTATTTTTATTATTCTAATTTTCTACCAGCAGGAAAATGATTTCTTTTTTTAATAGCCAGCTAAAGTCATGAAACATGTGCATATTTAGTGATTGTTCTTTCTTGTGTAGGACCTTACCCCAGTCCTAGGTCCCACCCCTGCAGTGGTCTACAGATCTCAAATTCCCAGTCAGATTCCCAATAGGCACTATCACTGGTCTAAAGAACTACATCACATGCTTCCCACGGATGTTTGAGCTCTGTAGCCATAACTGCTGGAAAATACTTGGGCTTAACCAACATAAAGTTACCTGGGACTTGGGGGTAGGAAGGTGTTACTTGTCTTCAACAAATACCGCCTTCACAACCAAGCAAAAATCAGTGGACAAGGTCCACAGTGTTGTCCCACTGTGAGATTCTGGGAAGTGTGGGCTGGTCCTGACCTGATGAAGTGCTCTCCTTGATTGGCGTTAGCCAGCCTTCTTCCTGGGCCAGCCCTTCAACCTCAGATTTCCTAAAAGAAAAAAAAAAAAAAAAAAAAAACATCTAGAAATCTAAATTTGAAATGGTCTTTTCAAACGAGCTGGGAAAACCTGTTGCATAGTATACTAATACAGCTGTTTGGACACTGGTAGCCACTTGGTGACCATTTACAGAAAAGGTGTGGTTTGGATCCAAGGTCTCCAAACTAATAAATGATGCAGCTGGTGTGTGAGCACAGAGCCAACCTCTGCTTGTACTTGAAAGGTGACCTTTGCTTATTAATGTGGCCTTCCTGTCTCCCAGGTTCCCCCCCCCCCCGCCCCCGCTTTTAGAAAATGTAAGCATTAAAAAGTTCTCTGATCTCTGATTCTGTTCTTCCTGAAGGTGGGCTAATAGGCCCGATGAGATAACCCAATGACACAGCCATCCCCAGAGAACCAGGGTGGAGAAAACGAGGAGAGAGACTCAGAGAAGTCACCTGGGCTGTGCTGAGTCCAGCTGAACTTCTAAAGTCACCCATCACCGATGCTTCACGGAGCCTAAGATCACGTCAGCCTTGGAGCTTTCCTACTGCTCTGAGAGAGGAGACGGAACTCAGCGGCGGAATACTACAGGGTTCAACTCGAGGCTCTCCTACTTCCTAGCTTCTCAACGTGTCCCTTTGACAATAAAACAAAATCAACAGCCCATAGCTAGTCTGTATTTTCAGTTCACAGCTATGCTGCTGGCTCACTGGGTAGTCAGCGCGTAGTGTGCACCCAACAAACTACACCACGACTTCCGGTGCACTAAGCCACAGGTTAGAGAAGAGAGAAGAGACCTGTGGTGGGGTCTGGTGGCACAGTCACAGGGACAGGAAAAATTAAGCCGAGCACTCAGCTGGAGCGCTCCACAGCAATGAAATCATCTGCTGTCGGATGTACATCTGCACCGTAGAAGCACCGAGAGTCAGCTGAACTTGTTGGCTGCGTCATCATCTTGTTCTTTATCTTCAGGGGCTGGGAGAGACGATGAGGAGCCAACAGCACCTCCTGAATCTTCGCGGGCAACAGCACTGATATCACGGAGCCCAGGCCCCAGAGCCTGAAGGATAAAGGCCCTAAATGTGACAACAAACACCCACGGTCTGTGCCTCATTTCTGGACATGACTAAGGCAGAGGTAGGCACACACCTGCAGGACACACCTCACATTTAGTTTAAATGCCAGGAAATTAGAATGAAGGGAAGAAAAGTGATGGCTATTGGTGTTTAGCAGTTCCTGGCACTATACTACATTGCTCTCTCTCTCTCTCTCTCTCTCTCTCTCTCTCTCTCTCTCTCTCTCTCTCTCTCTCTCTCTCTCGCTCTCTTTTTTTTTTCCCAAAAAGACAACTTTTTGTTTTCAGAGGAAACAGTGTCTAATTCCCACCTCTAGAATACTGGAGGTAATGGATTCAGGGGTTTTCAACACATTATTACTCTACTGATATAACAAATTGCCATAGACAGAGTGACTTCCAGTACGCCTCTATTACCTCTGGTGAAATAGCTAACAGAGAAGTCCTTAGACTGAGGTAGCTCCGATGCCCTAAATACTAAGGAAACTAACGGCCAACCCGATCGCACACCAGTTCATCTCCAACTAGGGTCTTTCCATGGAATGAGTCTGTTAAGGCTCCTACTCCACTTTGACCATCCAAATATTTTCTCCGCTTTGTTCTCAGTTCAACTCACAAAAACCTTCCCCTGCCATCCCTTGAGGAAATCCCCAAACCTGTGTGAGGCCTGGAGCAACCTGATTCAGGAATTGCCGTTTGTCAAAATGAGCCAATTAAAATTTGAATGTGCCAGTGGTTCGCTTCTCTCCCAATGCAGAGCTTCTAGGCATCAGTGGAACAGTTGTTCTGAAGGTGGCCTTGGGGCCTAGGTCCCAACTGGGATGCAGACATCCCATGCTGATTTCTTCAGGTACCTGGGGGCTTCATGGGAATGGATGGAAGCTGGGCCTCTCCTTCCAAGGGGACGCAGGGCTTTTTCTTCTTTTCGGTCCTCTCCACATCAACTTTCCATGCGGCTTTTACAGAGGGGTCACTGGGGATCATGCGCGGTGGCTCAGAGCTCCCCAGATGAAGAACAGAACGTACCAGGCCCTCTGTGAGAGGGCAGAACAGCCCTTCTCTCTCGTTCTCTTAGCTCCTGTAGGTCTCGGCGCTGATGCTGATAGAAAGTGACGTGGTGTGAATACCGGGGTGATGGGTCGACTGGAGACTTGGAGAACAGCTTTCTTACCTGGAACACAGCAAAGTAGAGCCTCCTCAGAGCCAATGCTTACCAAAAAGTCTCTGCAACGTGTAAGTTAGCACATATAAGCAAAATCTAGAAAGGTGGATACCGGACAGGTTTTCCTAAAGTTGGAAATTATGATATTTTTACTTTCTGAACTACATATCTCTCTGATATCATAATTTTTAATTTAAAAAAAGGAATAAAAATATTTTAAAAATCATTAGAAACAATATAGAATTTCACTAAACAAAATGATAGGAAATCAACAATGGTTGATATGTAGCATGTAGTTGTCTTCAAATTAGTTATTCAGATTATCAGATATAAGCATGCAAAATTGGTCCAAAAACAATTATAAAGAAGAAAAACTATTCAGGTAATAACTGTTTATTTCAACAGACTAGTAAGAATCAACAGTACAGCTATCAAAGCTATCCTGTGTGTCTGTGTGTGTATAAATATATTTATTTCCTTTCCTTCTTTTCTCCTTTTCCGCATCCCAGTTGTTCATTTCCTCTGAACAGTTTCCTTCCCTTCCACAGTAGGAGTGTAGGATAGTATAACTGTTATGGAAATCATAACGACCAAACTGTTATGGAGATTTCTCAAAAATTAGAATTGAAAGTCCCATTCCAGCCAGTCAGATATCTCAGCAGATGAAAGCGTCTGCTTAGGCAGATGGAAGAGCAGGAGTAGGGGTGGGGGTGGGGTGGGCTCCTAGGCCTGCAGTGCCTGCCCAGGCCCTGGGGCACACTGAGGTAGTGACTGAGCCTGGGTGTTGTGGTACACACCTGTAATCCCAGCACACGGAAGGCTGAAAAGCATGAAGGATCAGGTAGACTTCAATAATTATGGTAAATTTGTTTTAAAGTAAACAACAAATATTTAAATATTTATTTTCATTCTCTAATACTTCATAGCAAATTGCTACTAACTTGATGGCTTATAATCTTATAATCCCATAGTTTCTGTAGGTTGGAAGTCTGGGCTTGACATGGCTGGGTTCTCCTGGTATCTGAGCATTAATGAGAAATCGAGTGTCTAATAAATTATGTACATTTAATTATTCATTGTAGCACAAGGTAAACGTGAGACGTCTTGACCAGGCTGCCTATCTCATCTCCAGCTCAGGTTCCACCTCCAAGCTCATTTGTTTGGGGCAGTACTCAGCTCCTGGAGCTCCTGTGTCACTGCTGGCTGTTAGCCTGGAGCTAACCCTTGGATTGCAAAGCCTGCCTGCATTCTTTGGCAGCCCTCTTCAACAAAAAGAACATCTTGCATCAAAACTTGCTGTGAGTCTCTAATCTCCCTTGTCTCCACCTTCAGAGACAGATCTCAGATGATCTTGTGGTGGCTCAGAGAATTCTCCCTTTCTTTAAATCAACTGTGCCACAGGACATAGCATAATAATGAGAATAAGATCTGTCAAAATTATAGTCCCAGGGACGATGTGAGATGCATATACCAGCGATTTGGGACCAGCTCAGGATTCTGCCCACCGCAATTTGGTGATTGTAACGTTAGTGCAAAAATTACTAAAGCTCTATTCAGCATGGGCACATCCCTGGTGTGGGCCATTGTTTTTTCTTTTCCTTTTTTTAATGTATTTGGTACAGGGTCTCACTACGCATTCAGACTCATAGTGACCCTTCTGTTTTCAGCCACCCCAACTCTGGGATTAGAGGAATGCCCAATCTAGGTGGCCAGTTTAGCGCCCCCTGGGGGTGGGGGCAGCACAGCATGCAGTGCCGGGGATGGAGCCCCATTCCCTGCATTTGCTTATGTAGGTGCTTAGTCCACTGAGCTATCTCGCTGGACCCCTGCTGTGGGCCATTCTTGACTACCACAAACATTGCTGCTGCAGGCCTCATCATGGCCACTGCCCAGGGTCTGCATGTAAATGAGAAGCCCAGAGTCTGAATCACAGCTTTTGTGCATTTCAAATTATCACAGAGTCTTTCACAATCAAGTGACAGTATTTTTAAATCAAAGTCCTGTACAAAATCTCTTTTTTTGTGAAAGCAAGTCATGTATGTTTTTTTATTTTTATTTTTATTTTTATTATCATAAGTTCCTCTTCCACTAGCAACTATGAAAGCATGAGATAGGTAAGCCTGAAGAAGTGTTCGGGATTCTGCAAGTGTTGCTGAAGAGCTCACGGCAGAACCGAATACCCACCCTGCAGCATCACCCCTAACCTGTGAGGTCTCTGCACTCTAACCATAGGCAGCCTCTAACACAGGAGACTTGCGTTCCTTGGGTGGTAGGGTGGGGCTGCACCTGGCACCTCCCAGCCGGAAGTCCCCCTGGGAGCCCTGTGCCAGTTCTCACAGGTAGCAGCTTTGGTCAACAACGGTCACAGCCCCTGTGGGTGCAGTTGCAGGGTTGGCACAGATTTGCTTGGTTCTAACATGCCCTATCCAGTCACTTGCCAAATTTTAATGCAAGATTATCACACAGAAACTTGCATAAAATTTGCTATAGTAAGACAATTTCATTATATTTGCCTTGTTGTTATATATATATATATATATATATATATATATATATATCCTCCATCAAGTTGGTCAATGAAACAAGTTTCCTGAACATCCTTTGCAGCAGCTACTCGTATCTGCCACACAAAGAGAGATTTAGGTATGACATACATAACGATCAGACCATAGGGCCAGTTAAAAGAAAAGAAAAATTAATTGTTTATCCCAGAGGCCTTATAACTCTGACACCTATTATTATGCCTGGGAAAGCGAAGGAAGGGAAAGGTATTAAAAGCCTTCACAGCATGACCCAATAATTTGACCACAGACCATTTTATACCCAGCCAAAGCTGCACAACATACTACTTGAACATAGCAGAGCCTTCATGTTAAATGGTTTATGAATACCAGCTCTCCTTCTCTCCACAGAAACTGATTAGAAATGGAAAGAAATTGATACCCTGTGTCTTCTTAGATGTGTAGGCCTCTTCCTGAACATCAATCCTTGTGTATATACTCATCTAAATCCCAATAACTTTGAAATGCTTTTGGTACTAATGTCACTTCCTTTGGATGGAAAACGAAGAGCCAATGTGAATCGTATGATCCATTCACAGTAATGAATCTCCTGCACATTTAATCATTTACAACCTATTATTTCAATACTTTCATGGGGAGAAAATAGCAAGGTCCATATTTTGCCTCCAGAACGGACTATGGACTATCTTACAGAGTTCAAAGACCGCTAAACACCTGCTCCACCTAAACATTAGCTGAGGGCCTGTGAGATAGCTCAGTGCACTAAGCTCCTGCTTAGGCAAGTTCAGGAACTAGGGTTTGATTGCCTGTACCACATGCCATGCCGGGCCCATCCCCAAGGGCACTGAGTAGGCAACTAAGTCCGGTCATGGTGGTACACCTGTAATCCCAGCTCTGGGGAGGCTGAAAACAGGAGGACCACTATGAGTCCAAACTGCTTGATTTAAGAAAAAAAAAAATTTTTTTTTCAAGCTAATCAAGTTGACAGTGAAGATTATCCACTGCACTCTTTATCTTGTTAAATAGATAATCATTTTTCTATTTTCCAAAAGAAAAGCATAAGAGCTATTTATAAACCAAGATGTTTGGAGCCAGTAGCATTGAAGAGTGATCAAAGCTGAGAATCAGGAAGCACTTTAGTAGGTAAATTGCTTGGCTTTGGGTATGAAGCAGCAGTTCCTGCGGGCAGTTCAGCTGGCATAGTTCACACCTTCCTGGGAAGCTTCTGTCCTTAAGCATAGAGCTATCTAGAAGTAGCCACCTGCTAAGTTTGACAAGAGGAAAGCCCAGGCTTCATTTAGCAAAATAAAGTAGGGAAGAGAAAATAGAGATTTAAAAAAAAAGAGTGAGAGCCAGGCCACCATGGAAGGGATAGATGAAACCAAGTCTGTTTTAGCACTGCCTGCCTGGCCACGCCCTTCTTATTCGTGACCCAGCAGAAACCTCAAAAGTGAGGGTGAACTCTTAATAGGACCAGGCCATCAGACAGACTTGAGCATGTGCTTTGCACTGTAGAATGGACAATAACATGACAGCCTAATATATGACCAAGAAAAACAAGGTGAAATTAAGCAGAAGCCAAAGGACAATTCAATTACTGCAGCTTCACAAGCACAGAACAGGCACAGTGGCTTAAGAGCAAGCGTGTGAGATCAGCTTCCACTGATTCAGTTTTTGGGAATGAAAACGTCTCAGGAGCACAGCCACTTAGTCAGAGAATTTGGGGTGAGGGCACCAGACACTGTGTGCTTCCACTCATACTGATGGCAATGATCGATCAGGCCTCTATTGCGTCATCGCATTTAACCCCTCGGGGTTGGTACTGTCATGGCCCCCCTTTGCAGATAGGAGAGCCAAGGTTGGCAAGGCTGTTTTCTGGCCGGCATCACACAGCTGAGGATTGGTGCAGCAGGATTCAAGCACAGGCCATTTGCCTTGGAGCCGAAGGGCTGCTCTGCCGCACCCTCTGGCGCTCCTTGGGCAGGGGTGGTGTAGTCAAGAGAAGTTCATCTTCAGATAGTCGCTGATTACATAACCCCAAACGCCATGCCTCATCTCGTGAACTGATGGTTCTGGGTCCTCTTCTACCGCTAAATGGATGTGTTAACTCAGGAGGTCATTAGGCTTCATTTTCGTTTTTGGTGGAACTGAAAGTTGATCAGCTGGATTCTTTGAATAAAACCTGCTGAAGTTCAGCAGATGGCACTGGGGCTATTCTGACTGAAGAAACGGCCCCTGCTGCCTGAGTCATCACTGCTGCATTGTATCCTAAAGCAGTCTGAGAAGGCCCAGGGTCTACAGAATACGCATGCAACACCCGGTGCTGGCTTTCTTCTAGGATCTCTTCCAATTGCATGAGTCATTGCTCCAAGGATATTAGCAAAGTCACAAAAATTTGCCATTTAATTTCTCTCATGAACCTAAGGGGAGATCTACTGGCCCTCTTGCCATGAGAAATACTTGGGAAAAAAAAAAAAAAAGCTTTACATCACAACAGTGATGTGCTTGGAAGAATGGCCAGTAATCAGAAATTCTTGATGAAAAAGCAGTAATACTGATGAAATGCACAACTTAATAGAATAAGGTGATCAGAAAATTACATCCCAATGCTTTTTAAGGTAACCTTTATTTTTACACATAATTCACCTACTGTACAATTCAACATTTTTAGTATATTCAAGGAGCTATGTAGTCATCCCTGACATCAGTTTTAGAATACGTTTCATCACCCCAGAAAGAAATCCTTTCCCTCTTTGCAGTGGTTACCCAAGCTCTCCCGACCTCTCAGCTCAAGGCAGCCACCAATGTGCTTTCGGCATCCATAGACTTGACTCTCCCAAGCATCGCGTTTAGACAGAACACAAGGGCATCTGTGAGCAGTTTCTTCCACTCAGCAGGATGGGCTTAAGGTCTATCCCTGTCCTGGCACTCGCTGGGACGCTATTCCTTTTCCTGGATGAATATCCTACCTATATGTTGGCCACTCAGGGGCCCCAGGAGATTTTTGCAAGTGAGGTCAAGGTTAAAGGACACAGCGCGACACCAGCAACAGCAAGGAGCGGCATGGAGCAGAGCGGAAGACCGAGAGTGCAAGGGAGCTGCCTTGCCTTGATTGGAGAGTCCTCACCTGGGTTGTTGTCACATGTATACATTCCTACATAGTGCCATAACCAGTGCATGTGTGTCTACCTGTGCTGTGTCATGGGTACACAACTGTATCCCACTGTTCGCCTGTGCTAGATAAGCAGTGTCATATCTACAGGTGTCCTTGATACCCCTGAGCTTTGAACAGCCTGAGTGGTTCTCATACAATAGATACCACTTCTTATTTAACCATTTACGATCTGAGAGACATCAGGCTATTTCTACCTTTGGAGCAAGTGTCCACGGCTCCGTGTTGCCACACCCTTCCCCCACTGCTATCACCACTGCTCAGTTCAGGGAAAATACCTTTCATAGGCCAGCAGCCTCTGCGTTTTCTACCCAGGGAAGGTTTGTGGCAGCAACGGAAGCTGCTGCTTTCAAAAAACCTAAGTTCGCTTGGCGTATCCTAAGGGAGAGATACGCACAGGGGTCTCAGAGAAGCCTGAGAAAGAGAGGGAAGGAGAAAGGAAGAGTGAGTGGAAGAGGGAGAGGGAGTAGGAGGGAGGGAGAGAAGGAGGGAGGGAGAGAAGGAGGGAGGGAGAGAAGGACAGAGGGAGGGAAGAAGAGGGGGGAGCAGGAGTGAGAGGAGAGAGAGAGAGAGGGAGGGAGGGAGAGGGGGAGGGAGGGGGAGAGAAGGAAGGAGGGAGGAAGAGAGAGGGACAGAGGCTCAGAGAAAGAGCTGCGTTAAAGCTGCTTGTCCTGTGTGTGTGTCTCTCTCTTCTCCTTGAGGCCATTAGCAACTTTTGCTCACTCACAGTGATAGACTTCTATTATCACAGCGATTTTGCTTCTGCCAAAACCTATTTCACAGCCAGCTTGCAGGCACCAAAAATCAAACGTGGGCAGACAAATGTGAACTTGTGAGTAAATTTCAGTAATGTCTTCTTCAGATGTGCTTTTGACAGAAAATTCCCCTCCCACACAGCACAGCCGTTGCTTCCGCCCTTCCCACCAGAAGGGGGCTTATATTCCTTTGCGCTGTGTTCTAGGCAGAAGCCCTCTCGCCTTGCAGCTGCATCACGCGACTCCCATGCTTCCTGCCAGAACCCCAGGACGCGGGGGTCCCCGGACAGCAGGTTCTGTGCGCCTAACTCTTCCTCTCTTCTTCTCCCAGAGCACTCTAGACTCTTCTGGCTCTGTCCAAATTTTTCTGATAATAGCCAAATTCTCATTTAAAAAAATAAATAAATAAAATAACTATCTACTGAACTGGAGACTCAAATACAGGTCCAATTTTAGGAAAATTCTGAAAACATTGCCAGGAGACTGAGATCTTGAGGGCAAGAAATAGCTCTGTCTTGACATTGCCGCCTCTCCGGGGCCTGCTACAGCATCTGACTCACAGATGTTTGCTCAATGCCTGAATGAATGAGCGAGGACCTGCGTCGATCCCATGCGCCTGCTCTTCCTCCACCCCATCCTACCCTCAACGGAAGGTTCCACCTGCATCTCCCTTCTCTTAAGCAACCACTATTTTGGTTCCCCTTGCCCCACTCCCTCTTCTGATCTCTTCCCTCAGGTCTCAGGAATTTAGCATTTTGCAAACAGAAAAACAAACCTTTGGCTTTCTCCAGCCAGCCCCATGTCCCACAGATCCCGGCTTGATTATTCTTCATTCTTCAGTATTAAAGAGACCCATTACTTTATTCACATGCAACAAATCAAGGAGAAGATTTTCACTTCTCAGGAACTGTGAAAAGAAGGAAAGAACTGGCAGCCTTCCGAGAAGCTCAGAAGCATATGCTGCTGTTCATTAGAAGAGAAAAGGCAATTTTGTCTGCTATTATGTTGACTCCACATTCCCTGAATCAAAGCTTCGATGCTAATTTCTCCCTGGCCGAAGTCTCCATGGCCACGGTTGGTCACTAGCATTTCACTTTCCGAAGAGCAAACAGCAACGCAGCTTAGAGCATCGTCCTGTAGATCATTTTCTGAAAGCAAAAATTCTGACAGTCTGGACAGCATAGAAGAAATCTAAAAGGCAAATGGGTACAATAACGTAAGCTTGGGAAGGGACACGCAGTGAGGCCTCCAGCTCTCTGTGGACAGCTTCGATCTCCCACGCATTTTCTCGGTGCTGAGAGAGTCCCCAGAACTGCGTTCCTTCAGGCCCTTGCCACGCTCTGCCACAAGCCTGCTTTCCACCCCTAATGCAATAGCCTAGGAGTAAGTGCAAAGTAAGGCAGACCAGAAGGCCACGTGCCGGCTCCCCAGTCCCCGAAGGACTCTGACTATAAGCAAGTAGACTCACAAAGAGGACCAGCCTCCTGGAGTGGTGCCTGGGTCCCTCCTGAGCTCAGGGCCAGGCAACAGGGGGAGTGGAATCTCGGAGGGGCTCTCCCAAGACCTCTGTTCCCAAAGGAGCTAGTCTTGGCAAGGGTGCCCCATGCGGTCACACTTCCAAGCCTCCTCCTCCCGTCCTCCTCTCTGAAATGGAGGTAACAGAATACAGCCTTGCTCTCTTGTTATGAGAGCAGAGGTGAAGTGTAGAGACTAATTATTATTAGCTAAGACCCCTGCTAACCTGAATGTCCTGCCACATAGATGGTGTGCAAATAATGGTGCTCACTCTGTCTCCTATAATTCCACTTTTTAAAAAAAAAATTAAGCAATAACTAACATATAGTAAAATTCACTGAAGTATATAACTTAGTGTACTTATTTGTTTTTGTGTTGTTTTGTGGGCACTTGGGATTGAACCCAGGGCCTTTGCATTGACCTACAGCCCTACTAGCCTTTTTCTGATTTCTTGATTTTTTGAGACAGGGTCTGACTGAATTGCTCTATTGCCCAGGGTAGGTTCAAACTCAGGATCCTCCTGCCTCAGTGGTTTTTAATTCAGAATATTCACAACATTGTGTAAGCCTCACCACTCTAATCCCAGTAAATCCACCACAGCGCCTCACACACACTCAAAGTCAGGCCACATCCCTGCTGCCCTCAGCTCTGGGCGTGTCGGTCTGGATGGCCTTGTCCCGGATATTTCTCACAGCCAGAATCACAGAGCATGCGCACACTTGTATCTAGTTGCTTTCACTGAGCACAAACTTCCCGAGGTCTGTCTAGGTTGTAATGTGCATCAGTACTGCACTCCTTTCTCAAGATCAATGAGTCTTCATCAGATGGACACACCCTAGCTTGCTTATCCATGCTTATTGATGAGAATTTGGATTACTTCTACTGTTCAGCTGATACCAATAAAGTTCCCCCCAAATGTTCCTGCTATGGTTTATGTCTAGTTGTCCCCCCAAAGACTCATGTAGTCATTGAGCGGGGACTTCTTCAGATTGAGACTTGACTCATGAGTCACTGGGATCATGTGTTTTAGTACTGATGGGATTATCGGTCTGAGTAGGGCTGGGACTATGGGTGTGGTCTAGAGCGATATCCTAAGGCAGAGAGCCTGATAGGAATATAAAGAGAGACAGAGAGACAGACGAGAGCTGTTGCTCCCTGCCGCACTGTTTGGTTGGCTGCCTCTGTGGCCATTTTGCTGCTGTTCCGCTGACATGAACTGCTGCTCTCTGCCATGTGCCACTCAGCCTTGGATCCAGCCGAGAATGGACTGAAACCTCCAGTAACTGTGAGCTAAATAAACCTTTCCTTCCTTCATTTTGAGCATCGGGTATTTGTCCCAGCAACGAGTAAGACAGTTCCCATAGAAGTTTTCTGTGGATAAATATTTCCATTCCCCTTGGGAAGGAACCTATCAGTGGGATTTCTGGGTTATGTATTACCTATGTTTAACTTCTTAATGAACTGTCAAACTAGTTTTCCATAGCACGTGCGTCATTTTACATTCCCAGTGGAATCTGTGAGGGTGTAAGAGGTTTACTGACTCTGGGGATGTACGGTGCCCCAGATTAGGGACACGCATAAGAGGACTTCAAATGCCATCATTTCCTTTTTTTCTAGCTTTCCTTCATTTCTATTCTCATCCTCTCTTCCTCCTTTCCACCCATCTCTCCTCTTCACTGCTCTCCTTTGTGCAGTCATTGTTCTGACCACAAAACCTCTTCCTAAATTAGTCTGAAACATGATTTAAGTAACTATAATTCTCACTAGGTTGCACCTGGAGAAGGATGAGGATATTTGGAGCCTACACAGCAGTGCAGTTCACCTTCCGTTTCCTGTGACTGAATGATCTGCAGCCAAAGTTACGTTCTTCATTACCTTGGATGCTTTCGGAAGTAAAAGAGGAGGGTGGAGTTGGGACCTCTGCACTTATTTACCACCCCGTGGAGAATTTTGTTTTCTTTTGTATTTTAAGGCATTTGAAGTGGTTAGCCTGGTAAATGGAAAGGAGGTGCTGATCTTCAATCACTGAAGGAAAGGAATCTAGGCCCTGAACGGGGCTACCCTGAGAAGTTTAGAAGGCAGAAACAGGAAGGTTATAAGACTTACAGAGGTTTCCAGCCTCTGGGGTGGGGAGAGCTGTGGGTCCCCAGGAGAGTCTGGGAAGTGTTGCTCTGGTCAGGCTGCCAGCCAGGGTGTGTTTCTAGGGGTGTCACAGTAGCACCTGCCTGCACCAACACCAGTAATGAGAAGAACCGAGTGATACAACGGCCACTGCTCTTACTACCTTAGCTCTGAGCGTTCAGAGACCTTGAGACAGAATCCAGAGCTGGACATCGTTTTTAAAATAAAGGCTGCATCTTGCACCTGGAGCATCGTGAAACAGTTTACACCAAATTACATCTACCTGACTTAGGCAAAATGTTCCCCTTTCTATAAATGGCAAAGTCTTAGAGTGATTAATGACTTGCACAATTCACGTAACTTGTAAGTTTAAGCTCGAATTTACAGGCTGATGCAGTAAAAATCAAACTTCTTTCTGCACTGTATGACCTGTCCTGAGTGTTTCTCTCCAAGTGCATGTGTTGAAAACTTATGAACACTGCAGCTCTGTTCATAAGCGAGGCCTCTGTACAGTGATTAGTTCAGAGTCCACACTAATAAATTAATACCATTATCTCAGGAGTGGGCTCCTAATAAAAGCAAGTTTGCCCCCTCCCCAGTTTGGATATTGTCCTTCAAAAGTCCATGTAGAAGGAGTTTGGTGGCCAGCCTGGCATGAGGTACCTGAGGGACCCTTAAGGAGGTGGAGGTAGTAGCAGACGTCTTCAGGTCACTGGAGACAGGTCCACGAGGGGTATGGGGGAACACAACTCTCTTCACTACTCCTGACATGGAATATAAATTTTGTCCCTCCACGCATTCTCTCCACAGTGTGTGCCCCATCGGCACCCAAAGAAATGGGTCAACTCAACCTCAGACTGGAAACTCTAAAACACTGAGGCTAATTAAATTTCTTCTCTTGATAAGTTTGTTACCTCAGGTAATTTGTCACAGTAGCAAGAAGGTGCCTAGCACTAATATGGTCTCCCTCTGCTCCCTTTCTCACCCTCTTTTCTTTTCTTGCCTTCATCCATGGAAGACCCAGCAGAAGGCTCTTTCTAGCTGTCAGCACTCTGGTATTGGACTTCCCAGGTCTGAAGAACACATTTAATCTCCTTATAAATTTCCCAGTCTGTAGTATCTTGTTGTAGCAGCACAGGAGAGATGAGGCTGTCATCCTCACCCTGAACTGAAGGCACAGAGGCTACAACTTGAGATTGGAAAGGAAAACGACTCCCCACGCAGCAGCACGTGCCTCTGCCTGCACCTCCTTCCTCCCGCTCTGCAGTGGAGTGAATCTTTCGGTAAATCCTTCCTGAAAGGAGGCCCCTTTGGGCTCACCTGCAGCTCAACGTGGGCAACTGCAGTCCCACAAGTAGAAGGACGAAAATGAAATTCAGTGTTGGGCGGTTTCCAGAACCAGGATGCTGCCAGGCTCTGGGAGAGAAAGCATGGACCCTGCTCGGCTCAGCATTCCTCAGCCGAAGACCAGCCTATCATTATTTTCTGTAGTTCTATTAAGCAGATTACGTTATACCTTTTTAATTTCCTTTGGCACTTAATTTCATCCATTCATTTCTTCAAAAACCTTTCGAATACGTCCAATTTTCTTCTTTAATTAAAAGTCAGAAAGATGCAGTCATTTTTAAAGTTACACAACTTCGTTCATTCCTCACTTTCTTGATTCACTTCTCTGCTTTAACAAGATACCAACTGGTAAGATCTTAATCTTGAGAGATGCCATTAATGAAGCCCAAACTGAGAGACACTACATTTAGAACGGAACAACAAATTATTCATGTCATCTTCATGAGGCAGAGCTGGATATTAACATGAAAAATATCAAAAGGCAAAAACAGAACAACAGCCCAGTTGAATTGAAATGAAATGTGAAATTAACTTTATAAGAAAACAAAAATAATTGCCTAAAAATTTGCTTCTTTCCCCATTTATGTTATCTTGGTACTTAACTGGCCTTTGCTAGAATCTGTAGACCAATGTTTCTAGAAGGATTTTTTTTGGTTGGCTCAGGCCAGGTTGGATAAGGAATGTAGAGCAGGGGATCAAACCCCAGTCCCCTGGACCTGACTGCATTTGCCCAAGCAGGTGCTTAAACAACTGAGCTATGCCACAGGCCCCAGTAGGCCAGTGTTCCTATTAGTAGTCGGCTCACTCTTTCCTTTTGAATTTTCATTATAGCACTCACAGAGAAATGAGGAATAAGCCAGGATTCTTTTATTTTATTTTATTTTTTTTATTTGCCTGTCAAGAATATGGTTTTTGGCCCAGTCTCTTATTTTCAAGTACTACTCTTGAGAGAATGACAGTAACTGAGTTTACAACAGGAGCAGTACATATCAAAAAGACAAGAGTGACATGTATTCCAAACATAATTTTAGCATTACATTGTGCTATAATCAATATGCTGAACCTTTTGAAGGTTCTTGAGACCAATATCTGATTCATCCTGTGTACATAAGTGTATGGTTTTACTATTGATATGTTTTCTGCTTTGTCTGCTTCCAGTCACTTCGTTGTTTA
>PVJA010036329.1:0-21159 GCA_004027025.1 Myocastor coypus
CCTCAGAGTGTTTTTAAATATTATGTTTTTATATGCTTTTCATCTTATAACAATGTTAACCTTGTCTTGTTTCCTTCTGCTATTGGATAGACCCAGGTTGTTCTCACTGTAGATCCAGCTATGTTTTATTATATTTATTTTAAGACAAGATATTACTAAGTCACTCAATTGAGCAGACTTGGCTTGAACTTGTGACCTGCCTGCCTTGGCTTCCCAGAGTGTTAGGATTATGGACATGAATCACCATGCTTGGCTAGCAGCTTTCAAGTAACCCAAGGACTGAAAAGATGGTATAGAATTCATGAAGTACCACACACAGTTTCTTCCACTTGTGTACTACATGTGTTGAAATTAGCTTACCAACACTGATAAGTTAATATTAATCCAATCAACAATCTATTCAAATTTGTTCTTCCTTTCCATCCTTTTATGTTTTAAGATCCCATCCACATTCCATTTATTAGCTTGTCATCTTAGAATCCGTTTGGTTGTCACATTCTTCCTTTTCCTTGTACATCATTTTTCTTTTAATTCCAAGCAGTATAGTAATTTGTTTTGGAATTCATATTGATAGAGCGCCACAAAACACTTCATAGTTCTATGGTACTATTGAAAGCTTAATTAATTCCGTAGCTTAATGGAAGCATGAAATCACAAGCAAAATTAAAATAAAGGGTGTAACATTCCCATGCAAAAGCCATTTTATTTAAAAAAATAATGACATTTAAAATCTTACATACTAGAGGGACAACCCGCTTGGGGTCACTCTTCTGTCCTCTTTTTTTTTTTTTTTTTTTTGTCTTTTTGAGACAGGGTCTCACTATGCAGTTGAGGCTGGCCTTGAGCTCACTTTTGTAGCCCAGGCTGGTCTCGAACTCGCACCAATCCTCCTGCCTCAGCCTCCCGAGTGCTGGGATTACAGGCGTGAGCCACCACGCCCGGCCTTCTGTCCTCTTTTAGACAGAAGCTTTGTTTCCCCCAATAAATATGTTCTGTTAAAAACAACAGCAGCAACAACAAACTTACATACTGTTATTTTATTCAGTTGTTTTAGTTTGCACATTTATTAATAAAATTTTGCCTGTGATATAAATAATTACATTTAGCACATAATTAAACATTAAAATTTGCTCGTCACATTTATTTAAAGTTCTTTCATAATTTTAAATTTAATTATCTGAAAATTATCAATCACCTTATTAGTCAATACTTGAACTGCATGCACGTCAGTGTAATTATTAATGCCAGCCCATTTACTGGCTAATTTACTCTGGCTATGCACAATTATGTGTTACATTTAAAAAAGAACACTGTTTTCATCATGACAAAATCATTTTTTCTGAAGACCAGTGAAAGATCTATTTCTGATAGTTCTGTTACTTATTGTTTCCTTGACTAAATTCATCCACTGACAGGAACCAGACAGTAATTGAAAATAAACCAACAGTAGTCTACTTAATTGCTATCTTAAATTGTTTTTCTTTCTACTCCAGAAGAAGCCATATTTTATTTCTTTTATTACAGCAGAGTAAGAAAGTAAAACCTCTAACACTTTATGATACACTTACACTCAGATTTCTTTTAAATACCATATATTCTGTAATATAGGTAAATAGAAACCCAGTAGCTTCAGGACTTACTGCAGAACATAAGTGGAAGCAAGTAAGTATTAATACATTTAGTGTAATTTAATAACTCTGGAAAAGCATAGCCCTCCTATTTTTTTCCCTAAAAGTCTACCCATTTTCTTTACTGTATACAAATCCTAAGCAGCCTCTGTGAGAGAACTGATGTTGATGCTGACACCCTAAAACACTCATCCTTTGATGAACTCTTCCAGGAATAACTATGCACCACATCTTTTCTCTGCCTCATTTCTTCTTTCACTTACACATATTTATATAATTCATACTATATGTCTCTCCTGCTTTATACGTGACAGCGTCAGTGTTGAGCAGCAGACTCGTTTACTGATTTTAGGTGCTTTATATGTTTATATATTTAAAAGGACAGATAATTAGAATAAGTAATAAACAAACAAAGAAACATGCAAGATAACTTCTAAAAGGAATGACTGGAAGAAAATTTAAAAAATGATAATTTGTGAAAGAGTCGCAGAGATGCTAGAGATGTGGCAAGAAAGCTGGAACTCCCCTACAAGGCGGACCCAAACGCTGGAGGAGCGTGAGCAAATAGTGCTCCAGAAAAAGCAACGGCCAGCGAGACGGCTCAATGGTCTAAAGCGCCTGCAGAGGAAACTTAAGGCCAGCGCTTTGACTGCTCCTGGATCCCTGGCACCACATGCTGTGCACCCCCACCCCAGGGCGGGCTGAGCCAGCCATAACACAAGCAAATAAATGAGGTTTAAGAAAAATAAATTAAAAAAATAAAGCAATGGCCAGGTCAGACTTCCAGGGATGAGAAGATACTTTGTGAACTTGATACATAGTTGCAAGAAATGTGTGACTACAACACATTTAATGAGAAGAATTTCACCTGAAGCAGTTCAATGAGGCCCTAATAGGACCAGAAAGCTCTGCTTTTACAAAATAAAAGCAATTGCATTTCCCATAAAACATTATTACTTCAAAGCAGTCAGATCACCTAATATCATGCAAATTGTCTATGCTTCAAGCATACTTGGATTTTAAGTTTTACCTAAATTCTTTATTTTTATTTATTTATTTATTATTTATTATTATTTTTTTTTTTGTCTTTTTGAGACAGGGTCTGGCTACGCAGTTGAGGCTGGTCCTGAGCTCACTTTTGTAGCCCAGGCTGGTCTCGAACTCGCACCGATCCTCCTGCCTCAGCCTCCCGAGTGCTGGGATGACAGGCATGCGCCACCACGCCCGGCGCATAAATCCAGGCTTCAGACTAAATTCTTTAAAGTTTTGTTTGCACACCTCTTTCTCATTCTTCCCTCACCAAGTGGATCTTTTCTCCTTATAGGAAAGCCCTATGTATTTTCCAAACGAAGTTGATGCACTCCCTTCCCGGATAAATCCTCCGAGGTCCGCAGGCTAAGGGCTGTGCTCTGTGAGCACCCCTTTATGGAATGTGTTGCTTATTACACTGTGATCTGCTCTCTCTCCTATTAGGAGTTTGTCAATGAGAGGGCCTTTCCGCATTCATTTTGTATGTTTTCCCCTCCCTGCTGTGTTTACCTTGCAGAATCAAATTACTTACGTAATAATTAGTGGCTCAATAAAGAAAGAATCAATGATTGAGATAATTCTAAAGAAAAATATGTTTTAAGCGCCATTTATCATTTATTTTCTCTGACATTAAGGCCAACTGGTAAAGGAGTTACAGCATAGTGCTGAAGGAATTGATGGCTTTAGCTGATACAAGAAGAGTAACAAGGCATGCATAGTAGTTATGTTTATTGGTTTAATGAGAGAAGGAAATGGTGACTTTGCTACTTTTTACAATAGTCATAAGGTAAGGACTTTGCTGACTTACATCCAAATATTTAATTAATTATTGTTCATATTACTTTTTGGAAAGAAGATAGGAAAAGTACATTAATTTTTTAAACCTTCTTTACATTTTATTTTTGAGACAAAATTGAAAGTACAATTGAAAAAGTAGATTCTAAGTGATCTGAATGGATTCTCAATATTTTGCAGGCTATCATGTGTCTTATCAGTTCAAAGCTGATGTTGGTTATTTGATGAGTAACAGCAGTTGATGACAGTATTGTTACCATATTTTAAGGGCTGAAAAAGTTCTATGAAAGAATGGGCAGTGTCAGCATGTTAAAAGATATGGCAGACACTTTTAATATAATTGACAAGTGGGAGGGATGTTTCTGTTTATTTTGACTATATCCAGAAAATGAAAGGTTCAATTGCCATCATGTTTATCCAAGAGATAAAAAAACTTAAATGGTAAAGACATTTTAAAAAATTACTGTGTGCTTTTAAGCAAAGATGAATTTTGAAAGAGAAATTTGCAGGTAACTTTGATTTTTAATGTTAGCCACCAGTCAAAATAATTTTAACTTTATAACCTACAATGTTAGCATGGAACTATCTAGTAGAGTAAAGTAATATTTCTCACTAAGTGACATGAAACTGTTCAGATATACCCTGTGGCCTCAGGCTCTATAAAACTATATGCTTGACATGTGGAAATATGTGAATGACAAGTGAGAAATACCCTATTGTCCTTACAAGGCCATTTTTTTCAAGCACTGGATCTTAGAGTATCTGCATGAGCTATTCTCATGTGTCATGGCTCACACATATTAAAGTAAACAAAAACAACCTTCCTGAGTTTTTAAAGGGCATTAGAGTGATGCAATTGTACTTTATATTGGCTTAGTGACCTCACTAGGTCAACATAAAGCATAGTGACAGAAGCCAGTGAACCTTCCACATATAGCTGCGCATAGTAGAGCTTTGCACGTTAGCTTCTATAATGTGACTTTAACTTGCCTTGAGTACTTATCTTCATGCAGATGTATTTCATCTGCAGCTGTTTTTCATCTACTGCCTCCATAGTACTTTATTCAAGGTTCACTTGACACATGTTACCAAGATTACTATATTTCTTTCTTTCTTTCTTTCTTTTTTTTTTTTTTTGTCTTTTTGAGACAGGGTCTCACTATGCAGTTGAGGCTGGCCTTGAGCTCACTTTTGTAGCCCAGGCTGGTCTCAAACTCACACCAATCCTCCTGCCTCAGCCTCCCAAGTGCTGGGATTATAGTCGTGAGCCACTGTTTCTTAACTTTATATTTTGCAATTTTAAATGTTCTCAGACATATGGAATGCATTTGATGATGATGTTCTGGAATGCATGCACATGTATAGTGGGGTGAATAGGGCTGGATATACAGTACTAGTTCAGCAGGCCCTTGGCCAAGGACTTGATCCCCAGCACCAACAGAACAACATACGTTCTCTCACAGCTTTTGTTGCTTCTTCGATTTAACCTTTCCGATAGTTTGCACACTCAGTATGCACTCAGCAAATGTTTCCCATTGTTTTGTTTTTTCAGAGTTCATACAATTAATGGTGAATAAATAAATACTAGCATGAAGAAAGGTCAAGAAGAAAAAATGTATTTAGAAGCACTAAAAACTAGATTGTCGATAATTTCTGATCTAGCCAACTTTAAATTTTTTCAGATAAATTATTAACTAAATGAGGAAATATCCTTTAACTTTTCTTCTGAATTTGCTAAAATGATAAAATTAAGACAGTAATGCTCAATATATGGGTCTTGGGAAAAATTATAAAATATTAAATATAAATAAACATAAAATGACTCATTCTGAATTAGTAAATAAGATATAGCATCATATTATTCTCTTCTAAAACTAAGAAAAAGTTCTGGATATGAATGTAACACATTAGAGATACTTTTATTTTTTTCTTTATTTTTTTTGTGGGACCTAGAAATACTTTTAAATATGCAGTGAAATTTAATTACTTTGTAAAAACATTGGATATAATATCACCATATCAAAGCTATATATTTATAGACTATCTACTATTTATGTTTAATGTGGAAAATTTCATCTGAAGGTTACTATTTTTATTTTACTGACACACCTTAGATGGCTATATGCCACGTGCACATCTCTGTGCATAGACAGAGTGCAGCCTGCTAATGAAAATGCTTTCCTGCTCATGTGAGAATCCATGCCGCCTAGCAATGGCAAAGAAAATCTACCTGTGGGTGAAGAAAAGCTTAATTGAAGATGTGAAACTAAAATCAAATTTCTTAATATTGAAGAGTTTCGCCACAATTTACAACTGTTAAAACAATAATCTTAATTTCTCACAAGGCTAAATCTGGAAATTCCATTTGACCCAGGTGTTCTCCTAGATAGCTTCCCAAGCATTAGGCACATCAAATTATAGTGATATGTGCCTCTTCATGTTGATAGCAGTATAACAGGCAACAGTCAAGCCTTGAAAATGGCCTGTATTTCCATCAGTGGATGGATAACAGAGTATTCAAACACAGCAGAATGTCAGTCTGCCATAAGGAAAGATAAACTTGACTCAGCTGTAGGAGTTGCAGGAAAATGGATGCATCTTGAGACAATATAGTAAGTAAAATAAATCAGATATGCAAATAAAAGATAAAGGGCAAACTGAATAAATGATACATAATAGAAAGTGGAGAGACAGGTCTTCCTCAGATTGCAAAGGGACCGAGGGAGAGAGAGAGAGAGAGAGAGAGAGAGAGAGAGAGAGAGAGAGAGAGAGAGAGAGAGAGAGAGAGAGAAGGAGGGAAAGGAAAGAAGGGAAAGAGGGTAAAAGAAAGAGTTAAGATGTGTTACATGAGAGTATGGACTCCACTCCAGGAATGGAAACATTGTGCACTGCACACATGTGCTACCACATATATGTTAGAAAACATTTTGGAAACATTACTTTAACCTCTAAGTGAGTGGTTGAATGAATAAAACATGGGTTTGTGCCTTATTTCATTATCAAGTAGTGAAATGCATTTCTTAAAGTAAACATAGTTAATAAATTAGGATTGATTAGAAAATAGTCAATGAATACAGTACATATAAATATATTTGCACATATATTTATTAATACAGGATGCTGAATGAGACTTGAAGTTGTCACATAAAGAAATTCGGGGCCATTTTTAGTGAAGGTACTGTTTGCTGTTAGAATACCCATCTTCTGACCTTCACTGAACACTAAAGAATGCTAAACAATTTACTTCAAAAGATGAAAAAACTGCAAGTAGGATTGACATAAAAGAGGAGCTTTTTCCCTATTTGGGTGCATTAACTTCATTTCTATCTTTATTAGTGACAAGTGCAGCGTGTCTCCCTTTTTGTCTTCTTTTCTACCTTGGCTGTCCTTTCTGGAGTCATCTGTCATACTATATTTGATTCACTCTACATTCTGTTCATGCTTGGAGCTAGCTGTAGGGTATCTGCTTAGGAGCAACTAGAGGTACTCCCAGTAGGGACTAGTGACAGCAGAAAGAAGAAGCAAAACTACCCACAGAGGTACTGGCTTCCAACAATTTTATAGAAGTGTGAAGATTTATACTAGAAAATAAAAAACTTCACGCTGGGTCTGGCTCCAAGCCTCCCTCGAGAACTTTCCACTTAGGCGATCTTTCATCTTGTGAACATAGTGTTCTATCTGAGGGAGGTTAAGTTTCATAGTAACAAATTGGCTTAATTATTTTTAACCGAATTTTTAACTACCTACAGTGACTTTAGAAAAGAGCTCCCAACAAGTCTTAGCTGTTCTTCCAAGAGAAAAATTACACATAGCTATTAAAAATGGTAGAATTTGCTCTAGGAAGGTGCATGGATTTTTCTATAGAGAATGAGCATCCAGGTGGGTGCTTTGAAGCAACTTCAGCTTCTAGGAAAAGAACTAAAACACATCTGAGCTGGCCTACAGCAAAACAAATTGTTTATCATGAAAGGCTTCTTTCCATTATGTTCTTTAAATTTCTAATCTGATAGTCATCAAATAGAAGCACTGAGGTATGTTAATTGAGGTGTGTTCTGCTAAACTCCTCAGAGCATATAGATATGAATATTTTATTACAAAAAAATCCAGGACAAAGAAAATCAATCTGGTGGGTTTCATTTTGCCCACTGGGTATGGCAGTATTCATTTAAAACTAATTGTGGTTAAGAATTAGTTTCTCTTCTTCAATACTGGCATATCAATGCAGGACTATATTCACGGCTCTAAACAGTAAAAGGTTATGAAAATCTAAAATTATAAAGTTCTGTATTCATGACTGTTAACTAAAGAAGATTTATTATCTTGGCAAAACAGTTTTGAAAGTATATGTATCAGCATCCTACTGTTTGCTATAAAATGAAGAAGCATGAGGCTTTGCAACTTTTGATCTTTATCACATGGTTTGAGGGTAAGTATGACTTTTAGTATAATGAGCACATGCATGTAAATATTCATACTTTTCTGTTGTTTCGGCAAGGTGGCAGTGGTCTCTGATAATTTGATAGTTGATGAGTTGTGTCTGTTAATCAAGATCCATGTGAAATGTTTCCAGTTAACTTGAGTGTAGGAAAGAATCTTGGAAGAGTTGAACCTCTGGGAGATGACCATCATCTCCACAGTCAGAATAGACTACTGTCTGCTTCCTCCTCACTGTAGGACACTGGCCTTTTGTTAGATCACTTACTTCAGGAAACACATAATTTTCTCTGATTTCCTTGAGATGCAATTTTTTTTTCTAGATTTCTGCCAGTTTTATATTCTGGGAATGTCTTTCACAAGGACCAGGGAGGCATCCCTTTGATGTATAACCGTCAAGGGAGATACCTATCATCCATTTTCCTTGAAAAGAAAGTCTAACTTTTACAAGGGCTAGTGACAAGTAGCAATTAACAAAACTAGATGGCTTAATCTTAGACCAATCTCACTCCTAACTTTCTCCAGTTCTTTTCTATTAGCTCACCCAGTATTTAAAAATCCCTTTCTTTCCACTAGTTTCATTCAAGTTCCAAGTCAATTAATTTTTCCTTTGTTGAAATAGTCTTGAAGAAATTCTTCCTTGCCTGTATAATTCCACTGTTCCTATTCTTTCTCTCTCTCTCTTTCTATATATATATGTACATATATATGTATATATGTACATATATATACATATGTATTATATATAATACACTATATATGTTGTCATATTAGAACATATATACATATATATATATATATATATATATAATACATAATTTTTCCCTTAAATGCAACATGAATTGAATGCCTCAAGTCAAAAGGAAAGCTAATTTACTGAAATCTAGAAACTGAATTTCATGTATAATTTTTTTCATTACCCCACCGCCAATTTCCAAATTGTAAATTTCTGGAGAAATGGAGAGATTATCTTCACTCTTTGCTGAGAAATAATTTTAGCATCTTACACTAAATGTATACTACTAGCTGAGTCATAGATTAGAAGATGATGTCCGTTCTATATCTTTATTTTTTTCTATGCCTTTGTGGTTATTTGTCTACTGTGAGTACTGCTGACCATGTCTTTGTTTGAGAACTCTGTCTTTGAATTTTCAGATTTAACACGGGTTGCTGTGGATAGTTTCTTTATCCCTATATTCTCCTTACAATTTGTTCCTCTAGGGAATGGTTCGTGCTTTGCCAAGTCACTTTCAGATTCCCCTGGGGCTTGTTTGAAATCCTATTTAGCTTTATATTTAGATATTTTTAGTGAGTAACATTATTCAGTGCTATGGCCTGCAGTGTCATATGTATGCAGACGATACTCAAATATTCTTTTCAGTCCCTGCAGACCTATGAAGTGGCTTGATGTTTTGCATAATTGTCTCTGTGATATTCAAGCATGGATGTTTTCAAATTTCCTTGAATTTAATTCAGATAAAATTGGGTTGCTACTGATTGGTTCTCCAGGATAAATGTTTAAAATGAAATCTATCCTGGTAACCTTACGATTTTCTTTCCCCTAAAGTAATATTTTTGACCTTAGGATTACTGCAACGTGTGTACGTGTGTTATTACTTATACAATTTCCGTTCTATATTTATTCTGTGCAGACTTGTCGCATAATGATTTTCCAATTTCAGAAAAGTCTCTGCCCCAATTTACAGTCAGTGACCTCTGCCTGCCACCTTTCAGTCTGATTCTAATAGATCACAAATCCTTTCACATCCTAGTCCTCAGCTTGGGATTGTATTCTTTTATGCATGAGGACTTTACACTTACTGTTGATTTGTAAGGTTTAACTAAAAACTTACTTGTTTGATTTGATCTTTTAAATATTTAGTGCGTCTTCATTTGTAAGGAGTCTGCGTAGCACAATGAGATGGACACATAAAGGACACTTCATAAATGCAATTTGGTTGATTGATAAGCCATGCAAAGTGTTTGCACAAGTCTGCTTTTCACAACTAAGGGGCCTATTAATGAACGGTGATTCTGAGCTGTGAATAAATGTATAACTAACGTATTCTCTCGCCAGGCAGTCAGAGAGTTCACAATATTTTGGATGCTGCATTAAATAAATGGGGTAGAATAAAATTCCTATGAAATGGTTTCAATTCATTAGTCAGGTTAGGTACCACTTTAACTAAAAGGCTATTCTACATGAAAACTGGTGCTTTCTTCGACACTTTAAAGAAATGGGGCTTTACATTCCTGTTTGATGGTCTGAGAAAGCTGAATTAGTTGAGGCGGCATTAAATAAAAATACATTTAATTGATAGACCATAGCATAGAAACATCTTAAAGTATGATATACTTTGCCAGACATGGTTAGAAGATTTGTGAATCTGGCCATGTCTTCCTGATAAGAGTTGGGAATGTAAATACATATGTTTATTAGAGACAGCTACCAATAGGAGGGGCAGAATGCCCCAAAGTGGTTTGCAGACTTTCTCTTTCATACCTTTCCCATCCTGGCTCTTACAATGAAATCACTAGCTCACCAAATAATGGCTGAGAACTTCTGTTGTCTTGCAGGAAGTGTTTATGAACTGGGATGCTACAATTTTAGGTAGTATCCTGCAGATTAAGAAAATTTCTCGGTATGACAAACACAATTCTGCTCTTTCTAGCAAGGGTGGAAAGATTACTGGGGTTCAAAATGGAATGCATTAAGGTTATGCCCTTCATTTCTGTTGAGATAATTTTGTATTTGTTATCTCCAACTGGGAACATTTATGAATGTGGTCAGCTCAGCCCTTAGCTCTCAGCTTTCTAAAACATTCCAGTAAGAGCCACAGTTTCTGCTGTGTCAGAAATGTAACCAAGATTTAAGTAGCTGTATTATTTTCTATTGTTACGCATCTTACGTGATACTTTCTAACATCTATGTTGTAAGCAATAATACTTTTTTCATTTTTGTTCTTCTTCTTCCTCTTTCTCCAACTTTCACACTGCCACTCCTGTATGCCCAACATACATCATTCATCCATCTTAAAAATTCATATGTTCTTTACTTACTGGGAAGGAAGTGCAATTAGTGTTTTTATTTTGGTCAAGCACAATGTTATTGGATGCAAGATGAATTATCTTAACCATGGTGTATACCATGGTGCGGGCATATCTGAAAAATTCTTCTGGTAAACTTATAAGAATAAAACATATGAGCCAACAACCAGGCTTTTTAATGTTTTATAATAATGTACTTCAGGTTATAAGATATTAATAATGATTTTTAAGTGAATAGATAAAAGGAGAGGCTAAGTTACTTCTTAGACTCATTTCTGTTAAGGAGAAGGAGCCAACAGTTTTCCAACTTATTCAACCCTCCAACAACCGAGCCAAAACTGCTAGTGTAGGTGAGTAGGAGGATAAATACTTATATTCCAGAATATTCCCACAATACAACTTTCATACATGGAGTGAAAACTGGAGTGGAAATTTTCACTGAAGAAATTAGGGGGATTCAGAGTTAGCACTGTTTCTACCCTTCATTAGTCTTTGATGATTAGAGCGCGCGCACACACACACACACACACACACACACACACACACACAAACACGCAACACATTTGAATACACATGTATAATTCCATTATTAAAACTATTCTGTATTTAAACAATTCCCTGCCCAATATTACCAATATGAAATGAGTAATTTTCACTATTGTCTATGAAATTTGTATGCACTAGTCCTTCCTACACTTCTCTATCAAAACCACTGTCACCACACTATAATCTCAGGGCACCACGAAGTAGCTGTATTGTGATTATTTGTACTTTATTCTTCTCAAGCCTTTTTAGAGTCTTCCTCAATCAGAAACACTCTGATACAGGCATTCTTCTCTGTGACTGTCTGACTCCTGCCCAGTAAGTATTATGTCAACCTTTGTGATTATTTTGATCTTCCACGCCAGTGTCATGTACCTCTCAATATTCACTGTATGTCACTTACCATAATTGTCTCCTTACCTATTTGGTTTTAAACTTCCTAAGGAGGAAGAACTATACCTTGTTACTTAATAAAACTTTAGCATTTATTGTAATGCTGTGGGACTGTGAAATAATAAATGTATACTTTGGTCCTGAAACAGAAGTCCTCAGACCTCTGAATTTCTTACAGAAAGCTCTGAATCCTTGAAATTTGGGGGTGATAGACAAGTCTACTGCTATAATAAGGTGGTAGTTTGTGGGCTTTTGCCAGATGCTGGTCACCAGAAAGGCCATGTCAGGATTAGAAGATTGCACTTTAATCATAGCCCTTTGTGGGAAGAAGACAGAAGCTGATGATTGAGTAAAGACCCAGCATGTCTACATGAAGAAGCCTACATAGAAATTCCTGAAGAAAGAGTTCAAGAGGTTTTTACTTACTGGCTGCCTGGAGATGCCCTTGGACAGCATTCTAGAAGAAGGAGGAAGCTTGCCCCTGCCCACATATTCCATCTTGTGGATTCCTTTGAGGTTGCTGCGCAGCTACATCCACTGTAATAACCTCTAGGTTAAATGGATAAACTTAACCGAAGTGTTTCTCTGAGTTTTTTTTTTTTGGGGGGGGGACCAGGGTTCAAACTCACAACCTTGTACTTGCCAGGCAGGCACTTGTGCCACAGAGCTATCTCCTTGGCCTCTCTCTGAGTTCTTTAAGCTGTATAGCCAATTGAATTTGAGGAAAGAAACATGTAAACTTTGATATGTAGCTGTTGATCAGAACAATAGGTAGCAGGTTCATGTTTGTGACTGGAGTCTGCTATAGCTCGGTCTTCTTGTATGAGCAAACACTTACCGAGTAACATCTGACTCTCCAGGTAGGTAGTGTCAAATCGAGTTTAATTTTAGGATAGCTATTTGGTGTCTGCTTGGGAATTGGCTACTGGTGTGGAGAAATCCTCTCACATTGCTGTGTTCTGAATGTGTAAGAGAAGAAAAATTGTTTTTCTGAAATAGGTACATGACAGGGCATATTTTGAGGTAATTTTGAAAGTAAAAATGGAAGGTTTACCTAAAAGACTTAGTATATTACTTTCAGATCCAGAAAGTATTTTTTAAAAGCTGAGTCAAATACAGGGGAATATATGCTTCTTAAGAACAAAAATAGTATAGTGAATGTAAAGAAGGAACAGGAGGAGGAAGAGGAAGAAGACAAATAGGAGTGGGAATGCTTTCACATATAATCAGAAAGATGGCTGTGTATACTGGGAAGACAACACAGGAGAGTGTCTGGGATGACCTGCTGTGCTATCTTCAATAAATGAATTCTTGGAAGGACAGTGAGAATTTAAGTGAATCCACCGATAAAGAGAAACTATAGAAAATCAAAGCAAAGAGTTTTAAAAGAGTTTTTAGATTTTGGCCAATCTTACAAAATGATTAAAGCAGACTGACTCTAGCTCTTCCAAATGGCAGCTTTTAGGTCGGACACCGTGCGTCTGGGCTTCTTCAGACCTTGCCGTTTATCTTACGGCACGTCTGCACACCTCGGCTAGGTTTCCTCCAGGCCCCTATGCAAAGGTGGGACATACTGTATTGACAACATCTGAGACATTAGAAAACACAGAAAGAGAAGGACAGACAAGCAGGCAGGGAAACAGAAAGGAGAGAGAAGGGAGAAAGCCAGGGAGAAAGTGATGTGCGAACTTTGCTTCCACGTCCATCCCATTTGCAGCAATCTTAAATAGCGTTTTCTGTCTTACAAATGTCTTTGTCAGAATTATAGGAGGAAAGAATTTAGCTCGTCCAAATTAAGTAATGCTTTAATATCGTTTAAAGCACATAGAGGAAAAGCAATTTTAAGATACCCTTTATGCGGTATTTCAAACCAGCAGATATCCAACTTATAGTCATATTACTGATCCATTAAAGGAGTATGGCATTTAAGGTTGTTCATTCAGAAAATTACAATTTGAGGCAGGAAATGAATGAATTATTACATTATGATCAAAAGAAAATCTTATACTTTGAAACAAAATTGCTGGGAAAATCAAAGCTATATATTATTATTTTTCCTTATTATGAATAAAAATGAAGACACCCTTGTACGAGTTACCTTTTCATAATAAAAGTAATTTCGAAAGCAGAGAAAGCAAATGAAAATGAAAATTCCCTACTAGAAAAAAAAAAACCTTTAAAGATTAGTCTTTTCATTTTGGAATTGTAAAAAGCCAAAAGGAACACACCCAGCCATGCATCACTGTGGATTCCTGACACAGCACTATTTGCATTTTTCCTTATCCAGTGAAGCAATCTGTGCTTATTTATGTCTCACTTCTACTTTGATGCGTGTAAACAAGCAGGTACTCCCAGCACACATGGGAACAGGATGTCTTATGAATGTAAAATGTACACCTAAAGATGAAAGTTTTGTTGAAAACTTGGAAAACAAATATTCATCTCATTGAAATACAATTTGTGAAATTTTCAGCACTTTCATGAAAAAAAATGAAAGCTATTTGAGAGGAATAAATGAGCAATTTCACACAACTCTAGTTTTCTTCCACTTGTTTCCTGTTATGCGTGGCAGAATCTTATAAAAATGCTTTATACTACTGACCCAGCTTTTTCTAAAATTGGTTTTGTCATACTTTCAGTCATTAAAGAATAAGATGAAAGTAAAAATATGGAAGTATTTCCATTGAGGAAAATGAAAGTTGAAAAGCAAGAAGAAGAGCAGGAATTTTGGGACTGTGGATAGTGATATACTTTCAGGACCTAACGAACAGTTCAAAATAGAACCCTAGTGAGAAGAAGGTTTACATTAGTGGGAAACAAGAAGATTAGAGAATAATTCTTAGAATAAATAGAGCAGTTTTAGAGTTACTAAAATGCATAGCGGAAAGCTTATAGCCTGCAGAATTCATAACTGAATTGGTAAAGGCATTATTTGATATAATATTTAACCTATCAGTGAAAAATGAAAATATATTTTGTCTGAATAAAGTCTGATCATAAGTTCCAAATTCAATAATGAAATCGGCTTTACAATACATGGCAGAATTTTTATCTTTCAAAAGCTCTTTATAAGGTACTTCTTTTCTTTCCCCTTCTGCTCTGTTATATCTTTTTCTCTTTCTTTCTTTCTTTCTTTCTTTCTTTCTTTTTCTTCTATTTCCTTTTCTTTCTCTCTCCCTTCTTCCATTCTTTCCTTCTTTTTCTATTTTCTTTCCCCTGAGGAAACAGCATCCTATAGTTTCCCAAGATCTTAATTTTTGTTTTTTTCCCTCAATAATCAAAGCTATTACCTCACAAAAACCATATTCTGTGCTCTTGCTATGAGGAAAATGATAAAAGGAGAATTTCCCACACTCTCTCATTGTTTTTGTGTGAGTCGTAAAGTATAATAACCCTGTGACACTGTGGAGTTTATATTGAAATGTATGCATATCAATACTGTCCCAAAGCAATCACCCAAATTCTGTAGTGCTGTTCTGTGAGCTGGCAAGGAAAATCTCTCATGCACCCCTATAAGAGGATATATTTGACAAATTTCTTGAATTAAACTGCTCTTTTCCTTCTTTACAAACTTCCATGCCGCAGAGGAAGAATGGAATGACATTTAGTGGATAGTACTATAGGAAGGGGGCAGACTAATACAGCAATGCATCACAGCATCATATGAAAAAGTTTCTTAACTTTTAGGGTATGACATAGATTGTTAGTAGTAGGCAGAGTGACTGTTTCATGCTGTTGCTTTGGTTGCATGAAAATTACTGATTTAATAGAATACATTTTTTTCTGATGATATTGATGGACATTTTCACATTTCCTATTATACGAGCGTGTGGCAGAGGAGTTGCTAACACACTGAATAGATCTACTTATTTTATATGCAGTTGTAATAGTACATCCTGCAATCTCCTGGGTGCCTCCCTACGTTTGGTGCTCTACTGTGAGCCTTTCAGCAGCCTTAACGTAGTGACTCCCACGATAACATTGTAAAATCTGATTATCTCAGTTTTCCGGATTTAAACACAGAAGTACAGGAAAGTCCAATGATTTGTGAATGCCACAGAGTGAGCAGTGGTAGGTCTGGGTATGAAACAATCCCCTTAACCCTTGCTTTACTGCCTGTGTCCCCTTTAGCCCAAGTCTTGCTAAAATTCTTAGGATGGTATCACTCTTTGAATTGTTTGACCAGAATTTTGCAATAACTCTCATTAAATTTGATAAAGCAAAGTCTTGTTAACTCTGGCAAAAAGAACACATAACATGAAATATATGAGTGGAGCTTTGCCTGCTTCCTTACCTATGTTACACCATTTAGGTTGTTTTAAGCGATCATAAAACATTCGTCAACAAGAATGACATATTTAGGCTCAATCATAAAATGAGCTCCATGCCCTCAACATGTTATACTATTTTATAAAGTTGTGATGATGTAAGGATCCTTCCAATCTGACCTCAAAGCTCATAGATTTATGGATACAGAAGAAAATTTATCTGTTTCCTTAGATTCACAAATATGTAAGGTATATGAAGAAGGGATGTATAGTTTAAACTGTCCGTGCTGTCAAATACCCCTTTGGATCACTATATTATCTTTTAGTCAACATCAATAACAGTAACCTATTGTGCTTTATGTGGGTAGAAATAGATGGGAGATAATTCAAAGAACTAACACTGTATATATAAGTATTTCAGAGTCAGGGGACCGGGGCAGCCTGGACACCCTGGACTCATTTGGAGAGGAGACTTGCAGAAATAAGCACGCCACAAGACCAGAGTCACCATAGACATTTTAATGGTTGTCTTTGATAAGTGTAAATTTGCAAGGGATTTCACAATGTTTGAGTGATCCAAGTAACTTAGGCTAATGCTTGTACACACTACGGGTGCTTACTAAAAAATTGAGAATGTACTGAAATTTATTGGCCAATAATATTTAGAGGTTTCAGAGGGACCGGGAAAGAAGCAGTATTTTAAAATGCCACAGACAATGATGCTTAGAAAAAGCACCTATTTATAACAGAAAATTTAACCCCTGCATTTAGGACAGACATGATTGTGGTTTCAACTTCTTCCTCCACAACAAGTTCTGTGTGCTTGACAGAAGTTCCTGGTTCTTTTCCCAGGCAACCAGTTAATTGAAATTAGTATAATGTAGATTACAGATTAGTCACATAATGAGCACAAATGGGTCTGACAGATAATAGTATAAAATGTTTATGCTAAATTAAATAAATAACCATGTACATTTGTGTAATACAAGATAGCTAATTTACATACACTGTATATATGTGGTTGGTGCTATTACTCCAGTTCTTCTAATAATAAATCCCAATATTATATCATCTATGTTTATTAAAAGTCTTTTGGATCAGCACTTTACCATATTAAGTTCTAACTCAATTTCTCTTTTGTATAAGTATATTTGTTATTTTCCTTAACATTTTAAAAGTGCCTTTGTGCACATACTTATATTTTATACCCAGTAAAAAGAAACAATCTTTATTGTATTTTAACTTAATGAATATAAATGCTCTTTAAAAACTGCTAAGACAGTTTTGAAATAAAATGCCACAGAGAAAAATATCAGATAATTTAGTTCGCTACCTATTGGAGATTACATAGCTCAAAGACACAAGAGTGGCAGGCAGCTAATTAAAGGAGAAAGAAACTAAGAGAAGATTTTCAAGCCCTTAATATACCAAAGAGAAAGCATGACACCATGAAATATCCAGAGTATAAACAGCTATTTGCAGTAGATTTCATACATTGTAAAAATGAAACACAAGGAGACCCATCAGGGAGTCACGTTGTGGAAGCAAATGCTGTTTGTGGAGACAGTCGAGCCCTGGAGTGCTTTGCTGTGTGACAGTGGAGCTCGCTGAGAGCTCAGGGAGAAGCAGCTGGACTCAGTAGATGGAAATGCAAAAGACGATGGGCTGGACATTTATCAACGGGAGAAATCTCATACATCACTGCAAGAGTAGCACTACTGCCACCTCAAGTGACTCTAATTACCTATGGTCCCTCTTGCTGTGCCCTCTCCATGGCCTTCCTGCACTTGTTGAATTAAACAGAAAAACTTGAGAACACCGTGAAGGAAGCAAATGAGTCTCCAAGCTTTGTAAAAGAGAAGTTATGCTATATTTTTATAATCATGCTAACTGGAATTAAAAGAGTGAATTTAATTTCCTCCTTCAGGTCACTTCAAACCTTGTGTAGGAGTTACACGAATAATCCTATAACTTTTAGCTATCAAATAAAGAGTAAATAAAACTTGGTGTATCCTCATCAGTTGTCCACATACTCTAGTAACTTCTCACACTATGTGTTCATTTTGTGTCTGTTGTTATTTTTAGCATATGTAGAAGGCAGAAATTCAGAGAAGAAAGAGCTTTGTAAAGGTTTAAGACAAAGAGAATGTTGCAACTATTTAATAGTCTGCTTTTTCTTATAGTAAAGCAGAATTTAAAATAAAACAAAAATAATATCCTTTGTGGCAATGTAAAATACTTATTTTCAAAGCTCTGTAAATATATTAGACTTAGTATATTAGGAAGGTTAAGCTCAAGATACATATTTCTATACTGAATCACCTCAAAGCCATGCAATGTCATTTCTCTGTTCATATGTGTGTGTGTGTGCGTGTGTGTGTGTGTGTGTGTGTGTGTGTGACAGACTGAATAATGGTACACTAATGAATCCAATCCCTGATCCCTCAGTTCTGTGAATCTTGTATTACACAGCAAAAAAGATGCTTTTACTGGGTGATTAAGAATATTGAGATAGGGAATTATCCTGGAGTGTTTTCCTGATGGTGTAAAAGGCAGACCCGGTTTCCTTTGTGGGAGGAAGGCAAAGGGAGATTCTTATTACAGTAGAGAGCCCATCACAAAAAGGTGAAAGAAAGATTTGAAATACTCTTCTGCAGGCTTTCAAGGTAGAGGAAAGAGACATAAATCACAGAATGTAGATGCAGAAGTTGAGAAATGAGGAGAAATAAATCCTGACTCTGCAGTTTCAGCCTTGAGGCTGACAGCAGATTTCTGGAGCCATTAAAACATGCACTTACCCCAGCGTACACTACCGAGTTTGTGGGCAATGATTGTAGCAAACACAGCAAACTGATAGAGCTCATGAAAATATTTTCAAGATATTTAAAAACTGTGCAAGAAGAAGAATGATTTAAATGTGGAAATTCTACAGTAGTGATCAAACATTAGTATATGTAAGAATCATCTTGGGTATTTGTAGAAATTCCAGACCCTTCTCTGCAATGAATATGAAGAAACTAAGGAGAAAGTACAAGGCCTGTATTTAGACATCCCATGATAGCTAATACTTAGAGAACTTTGAACTGGAGTAGCCTACTCCAAGTCCTAACGTGACTCCTGGACTGGATTGCTTATTTTTATGATCTGAACATCTATACATCCAATTAAAGATCTCACTGAGGTCAGGATCACTTCCTCTTCTTTACTGTCTTCCTGTGCTCCATTCGTGGCTGCAAAGAGGTGAGACTGAATAATGTGGTGAGTGTTTTAATTCAAAAATTGGTAATAATGAAAGACACATCATCAGCAACTGCTCTCAAAAGCTTTCCCAAGCATCACACAGATGATCCTATCAATTCTAGAAGTGGTTCTGGATGTTCTACCCAATGGGTCCATTTAATTGCACTGTTATAGCTGCCTTGATGTCCTCAATTAATTCAAGGCATTTCCTTTCATGGTCATTTTTATTTGGAGAAATTGCATGGTGCCAGACCTGGTGGATCGATCAGGTGGACAAGGCCGGTGGAGGGCAATTTGCAGGAGTGTTCACCATATTTTTGATCACATCCGCTGATGACATCCATATAAGTGGACTTCCATCCATAACTGCTTCCAAAAAGGGAAACATTGACTGGATTGCTTGGAGTAAGATATAGTATTTTCAGAGGGGTAAATATTCTTTCTTTTATTACAATAAATGCTGCTTTAATTTGAGTATTAAATTATATTATGCTATATATCTGGATAACATTTACTTATCTTGAGATCTAGTTAAGTCTAGCAATATGTTTACAAAATGCTAGGTTGTTAGTAATCAGCAGTCATCTCTGTTTGCCAGGAGCCTGCTTAAGGGTCAAAAAATGCAAAATGTGTATGATACATAATACATCAGATTTATGGTAATTATATAAATATTTTGATCCCTTGTTTTTGAAACGAAGGATTCTAAAAAGTGTACATTTAACTTTACAGAATCTAACTATATAAATATCAGTTTCTGAACTTAAATATGTCCCTAAATCTTTGGTTTACCACTCCTATGTATAGATAATTAGATGAGGCAAACATGCTCAACTTTCTAATTTTTTTATTACAGGAAAAGTACTTATAACATCATTAAACCATTGCGATATTCATTAGAGACTAAACTGAGGTCCTCACCTTTGCTATGACAGAATTCTAGTACTGCATGAAGCACCCTCATTTTCTCTTTTTATGTGTAGAGTAACTATATTCACATCACGTTTATAATAAGTATGCTCATCTTACTGTTAAATAGATCAGATCTCCATAACTTTTTCACTTTTAAATCTCAAACCCTGTACCCAGTAGATGATTCTTTTTTCTCTCTCTTCCCTACTATCCCATAACTATTCTAATCTGTTTTCTTAAATTTGACCACTATCTGCCTCACATATGTGGAATATCACAGCATTTGTTGTACAGCTTCATTATGTATTCTGAATATTAATTATTTATGCAATATTATGAGCTGCATAATTCTTGTCTATTCTATTGGTGTCTTTTTCATTTTGTTGGCTGATTCTTTTGAGGTGCACAAAAATTTAAATTATCCTTGTATTGCTATAGTTATAGTTTTGTTATCTGTGGTTTGGGAATCACATTCAAGAAATTATTGCCTAGTTCAGTGTCATGACATATTTTGTTGTGTTTTTTATGAGTTTTACAGTTTAACCCTTACATTTAGGTCTTTAATCTATTTTAAATTAATTTTTATATAATAAAGTGGCACCTTGCTTAGAAACACTTGTTTATGAATAAGTTGTTTCTGAAATAAAACTTTTTGGCAGAATTTTGTTTGGTTTGCAAGGTCTAAATCACTGACAAAATGTTGTCCATCTTTCCAACAGGTGTACAAACATGACCCTTAGGTCCAGAATCATGCAGCAAAATTAAGTACAGCAACTGACACCCCACTATAACTATAAGGAAGTTTGTAAAATGTAATAGATGTGATTGTGGAAGGTGAAAAGACCTAATATCTTCCATCTGAAAACTGG
>PVJA010036330.1:0-21174 GCA_004027025.1 Myocastor coypus
ATAAATAAATAAATAAATAAATAAATAAATAAATATAAATTTTGTGTATATTTTTGTACATATGTTGTTTTTACATGTATAAAAATCATACACTATACTATCCTATCAAATACTTGAAAATAAGTACATAATTTTCCAGGAAATTTTAAATAGAAATTGCAGAATTAGGTTGAAGTAGTTAGCTCTAATAGATGTGTCTCCCTATATAAATGTGGATAAAAATACAGAAAATTATTTAGTTTCTGTTCCCAGAGGTGGAGAAGGGATCTTTCTGTCAAAAAAGTGGCATACATTTATTGCCTGACATCCATCCCCAGCAGGACTTATCTGAACTCTTATTTCAACGTCTTTTAGCCAACTTTATTAGGAGTCGTTAGCATTTATACATGTGAGTAGACATCACTATATTTGTACAGTTTCTCATGTAATGTTTAAACAGAGGCAAGTCACTTACTCTTTGTTATTCTCTTCCTATGTCCATGAAGATAGAATAATTTTCCAATAATTCAAATAAGAGCATGACCACTAAAACATAGTTTGCTGAGTGTTTAGAAGCCCTTGGAGGAAAAGGAAGTTTTAACATAAATTAATGTCTTTTGATTTATACTTGTAATGTATTTTTAATTTCAGTCTAAAAGCTGAATTTGAATTCATGCAGTTTCATAACTTTTCTTTTAGATTTAAACTTCTTACAAAATAAAATAGCATAGGTAAATGGGTGAGAGCACATACAGTTCCTGACTGAATAATTTCCTTTCCTAGGGCTCTCTATATTCTCAAACTATACTCAAGTACCCACTTACGGTTTATCTTAAACAGTACAAATATAATCAAAATAAATTCTAAATTTATAAGCAGAATATTAATGGGATATTTCAGTACTATCTTCAATAAGTATGTTTGGTTGTCTTCTAATGGTTGATTCTGAAAAGTTCCATTATCTTCATCTCTGTAGGAAGAAATGTTTAGGCATGTTCATGCAGCTATATTTATGTATACATACACATGTCTATACATAATCATGCATTTATATATGTGATTTCTGTGTGATTTATAAAAATATAATTATGCACGAAGTATATTTGAGACTACAATGGTTCTTCACTAAATACTGTTTTAGTTTTTACATATTTAACCATCTTACAAGTAAGCTCCTTCTAATTAAATTTCCTAACATTAAAATTCAAGTGAAATATTGGTATAAAGACTTCTTCTAAATCAAAACATTGTACTTAATGGCTACTCATATCATTATGTATCCCAATTACCAGGGTTTCATAATTTATTGCAAACGAAAAATAATGAGAGAAAAGAGGGACTAATCAGGCCCCACTTACAGACTGACTGTGAGAGGTACTTTGCTCCTTGTCAAAATCATTCCGAACTCAACATTTCCTAGATTCGAGTAAGCATCTGTATCTCACACATGACCTGGTTTTCTACTTGTTACCAATAGTCTCCGTATCTGTAGATCTTTAGGTTTGATGCCCTTCTTTCAATCTATGAAAAAAAAATACAGTTTCTCTAATTCTTTACTTTTTAGACTATTTCTCTATGTCAAATTTGACTATATATATATATATAGATAGATAGATAGATAGATAGATAGATAGATAGATATATGGAGAGAGAGTATGAGTGCACCCTTGACTAGTTTATTGTCTATAATTCTAGTATCAGCAACTATTTTGGGGAACATTTTAGGAATTGAATATTTGTTGAGTAGATTCTCTGCAAAATTCATTCAGTAACTTTATTCGAATGTTATTCTAATCAGTGATATCTGATCATTATTTTACTATATGTACATTCCGGGTGCATCTCAGATGTTAAGAGGGCAAAGATCAAATCCCTTATGCTAATGCTTACTGCTCTCTAAGAACTCGCTGTCCTGATTTCACTCTTATCACTGCTTACATTGTGAATGCTCTGTTGTATTCATCTTGCTTTAAGTTTTTTCTAATATTTTAGGTTTCATTCCAAACTTAGCTCAGTTTATTTCTTCAGCGTGTGTTTTGATGCTTGGTTTGCTTACTCTAGAATGACCTGTCTTGTTTAGTCTTCTTCTGTAAACAAAAAGCTTAACTGACATTTAAATAGTGAGTATTTCCTGTTGTCACCTTAGCCACATTAGCATCATGTTCTTTGAAACTCCTGTAGCTGTAATGCTGCTATTTCTTTTCCTCCCTACTGTTTTTTTTTTTTTCATTTAGTAATTCTTTTTTACCTCATCGTAGCAAAAATCACTTTTCCTTGTCCTTAAAGATACATTTTACTGATTAGTGTGAGTAGTAAGGTGACTGTTACTCCTGATTTGTCAACCTCACTGCATAAAGAAATGCTTCGGGCCGGGCGTGGTGGCGCATGCCTGTAATCCCAGCACTTGGGAGGCTGAGGCAGGAGGATCGGTGAGAGTTTGAGACCAGCCTGGGCTACAAAAGTGAGCTCAAGGCCAGCCTGAACTGCATACTGAGACCCTGACTCAAAAAGACAAAAAACAAAAAAAGAAATGCTTCGATTAGTAAAGCATTTTCCCAGGTGTGGCTGCATGGATTGTGGAGCTACGATGTTGAGTAATGCATACAAACTCTAACCTGTTCCTCTCTGGCACTGTTCTCCGCTCTGCTTTCCGGCCACCATCAGCTAAACTGTTTGCCCCATCACGTTTGCCAACATGTTTCTGCCCTGGAGCCTGCTGACCATGTACTGAATGTCCTGAAACTGAATACTAAGTTAAGCCTTTCATCCTGTAAGTCATAGGCATTAGGTATTACATCTTAGTAAACAGAAAGCTAATTAATATAGAAAATTGGTAGTGGAAGTGGAGGCCTTGATCTGATCTGGTCATATAGTTTAGAAGTATTTGGTATTTGGTTTGCTGGAGAAGTTTGCAAAGATTCATAGATGTAGGCTGTAGAAGCTTTAGAATTCAGTAAGCAAAGCCTCATGCGTGATTCTGACCTGAGCTTAGATCAGAATGCTGAAAAGAATGCAGTCAGTAAAGGCCAGGCTCCAGAGATTATACTTAGATACATGGACTTCATTGGCATATGGCCTAGAGGCTGTGTATATTACAGTTTGCCAGAAAATGTATCTGTATTTTACTCATATCTAAGACTTTGAAGGAAACTGAGATTGAGGGTGGTAGAATGATCAACCAAGTGAAAGAAGTATCTAGATAAATCAACATTCAGACTAAGGATGGGTACTACTGGCTGTTTTTACCCAGATTTATAGCAACCAGCAGCAAGAGGCAGAGTATAAAAAATTGAAAAGCTTAAATTCTCACTTAGAGGGAACCATGTATAACATTAGAGCTAAAGGAGGTATGGCTGCTAAAAAGATTTTGGCCATTATAAGAAAGTAAGTACTTTGTACAGGCACAAGAAGAAAAATGACTTGAGGGCACTGAAGGAACCAAAAAGGCTCCTCACACTGCATGCTCTAGGGTACAAAAGTGTGTAAATTCCATTTAAGAACAGTAGCCTTGAGATTCTGCTTAAAAGACCTAGGTAATTGTGTTCCTGGGATTCATTTTACAGCGCTTAGCCATTCAGGCACTCTGAGGCTGGTACACCAGTGCTGTAGTCCTTATTACTACTGCAGTTGGAGGATTACCTTTGAGTCCTCCATGTGATACTGGCTTTACTGTCATGCAGTATGCAGGGGTTCTGGAGTCACTGCGATTTGCAAGGAAGGCCTCGGGGGATAGTCAAAGAACCCTTGAACAAGTAGTGTGCAACACAGTTAGGATGATGCCAAAGGAGCAGTGGTGACTCCAGAAAGAAATGCCAAGAGCAGAGAGGATGTGTCTGCATTTTACCCACCTCTGAGACTTTGCAGGGACTGAGATCGAGGGTGGTAGAATAATCAATCTGGTGAAAGAAATGTCTAGATAAATCAACATTCAGACCGAGGGTACTGCTAACTGTTTTTAGCCAGATTTGGAAGCTGCAGCTTGAGAGTGCTCAAGAGAGAACCTGTATGGGCTGCAACCAGCAAAAGCCTAGGGGCCAGGCCACCCAGGCGCTGTGATCTCCACATTCCTCAGATGGGCCCTGCTGCTGGCTACGGAGCCACAGCATTCAATATGGGGCTGATCATTTCATCTCAGTTTTCTCTTATATATTTTAAACTTGTTTTGTTCCAATTGTTTTCTATCCCACTATTTCTCCCTTTTGGAATGGACACTGTAAGCCCAGACCTTCAGAATACATAACCATTTTTTTTTTATCAAACTTCACACCTAAGAGTTTGCTTGAGTCTCAGAACAACTTAGTGAAAGACTAGAGACTTCAAAAATGCTAGAACTGTTAGAACTTTTGGGGGAATGGATTGTTGCATTTCTGGTTGTGCACAGAATAGTTGTGTTATATTAAGGGACTTACAAACTTGCTATTGTGTTTTTGGATATTGAGTGTGGTTTAAGAATATGTGTTTGGATGTGAGGTTGACAAGGGGTCAGTCATGTCCAGCTATCCTGATCTGTAAACTTTATTGGCTTAAGAAAGGCCTAGTAGATTGGAGAAATACTCTTTTGGGTATGTCAGGATGGCTCATGAAGGCCTAACCTTAGGTATGCTGTCTGCTCTCTCACTTGTTCTTCTTCATGCTTCCTTGCTCTACTTCCCAGCCACCATGAACTAAGCAACATTGTGCTGCCATGACCTTCCACCAGGGCGCTTCCACCATTGAGCCTACTGACCATGTACTGAATCTCTTGAATTTGTGAGCCTAACCTTGCCTCTATTAAGTTGTGGGTGCCAGGCATCCTGACTCAGTAATGGAAACCCAACTTATGCATAAGTGCATTTTCCAATTCCCAGAAAGTTAAAATGGTAAACGGAAGTTGGAGAACTCTGCATTGGCTGGATAGGTTGGAAAGAGGGTTGTTGGAAGACAGATAAGGATAGAGTGCATTCCCTTGGGTCTAGAGGAAGGGATACTCGTGTTAGACCCAGAATGTAACCTCTGAAAGGAAAAGGTCTTCACCAGAAAGGATTCCAGAAATGAACGTTTTCTAACTGCGAACTCTGCCTTAATATAGCATTGTCCTATGTTTCCTGGGCAGCAAAGTGAAATAATTTGACAGCACTGGCTTTCCGTCCTTTAGAAATTTTGTTGAAGACATTTTAGTGAAAGTCCAAAAAGCAGCTTCACTTCCTCCTACCATCTTACATTCTCCTGCCCTGCTAGATAGTCTTTTTCAGGGTATCAGTATGTGAATTTTTATGTAAGATGTACTCATGTCGCTTATGGTTCAGTATGCAATTATTTCATCTGTCTTGAGAAAACTACTTCTTCAGGCACTTAACCAACTCAATAAATAAAGCCACCAGATACAGGGCCCTAGTTTTCCCACCAAGCCAGAGCACGGTTTGGTCCCTGCTCACCTTTCCTACATAATTTCCTCTTGCTTTCCCACTCTTCTGGGCCACTCTAGCCTTTTGGTTTCTGAAATGCCTGAGGTGTGCTCAGGCTCAGCCTGGAGGTTCCTTTGTCCTGTCTCGTCCCTCTTGTTGCTCATCCAGACAAAGCTTTGCTCCTCTTTAATCATTGTGGCTGCAAGCACTTCCCTTTCGTGGCACTCGGTATTTCAGTTTCTAGTGATCCTTTGGTTAGTAACCATGTTTCCCACCAAATTGGAAGTTCCTTGAGAGGATGGACTGTATCTCTTTTTGCTTTCTAGTGCAGGAGACCTATAAGGCACTCAGTGGATATTTCTTAACTGAACCAGTAATTCAAATTTCTTGTGTGAATCCAATTATTTTCTTACTCTATAGGCACAGCCTTGTTCTATAGCATTGTTATTTTAAACATTTTAAAACAACATAAAAGAAACCAAAAATATATGAAAAGACTTCTGAGCAAAAATTAGTTTAAACATAAATCTAGTTAGTTGTGTATCCACTAAAAATTAAGCATTACGTTTTAAAATTTAAATGTGTTCCATATAATGAAGAAGGAAATTGACAATTTTTTTATGAACATAGTTGAATTTCCCCATTTTTTGAAATCTTAAATACATGTTAACCTTAAATACATTTAAGTACCAATAAGTACTACTAGACAAAATTATACACAGAAATATCTAACATGGCCTCAAAGCCCTTCACGTTTCAATAGAGAGAGCATACTGATTTTACTAGTGTACTTTGTTACACAGATTTTTCTCAGGAGAGTGAGCACTAAATCAGTCATCAGGAAAGTTCATATTAGAGGAAAGATGTTCAAAGAATTATTCCACAAGGTTTCTCATGCCTGGATCTTCAAAGCACACTTGCATGGTTAGGAGATGTGAAGCTATAAATAATTTTGGAGGTTAGAAAGAAGTTTGATGGCTTAATATAAAAGGGGTCGGCTGATACTGGCCACTCAGGTTACTGGATATGGAGATAATATTTATGAAGATAGGCCCTTTACTTCTTCCGTAGCTGCTTTTGTGAATTTCTTAGAAATAGCTTCTTTGACTTTGCCACTGCTACGAGCTGTGTAATACTTGAGAGCAGTCATGTAGCAAATGCATCCGTGACAAATGTCTCCAACTCCTCCCTTTCACTCTGAGCTACTTCTAGTCAAGCAGCAGGGACTGTCAGTTCTGCCATACAAGTAAGTTTTGACTCTTACTTGTCCTCTACCTACCATCCTGGGTGTCCCAGTGATACACACACACACACACACACACACACACACACACACACACACACATAATAATAAACATTTCTCATCTCTGGGCTTGCCCTCCCTCTGACTACTCATGGAGTGGCTTCCAAAATGGGTACCTGAGTAGCTCTGCTTCTAGAACTTCTGCAAGGCTTATAACAACCACAACAAATAAATATTTAAAAACTTAACATATTCTAGGCACTATTCAAAGAATTGCACATACATTAACTCAAAGTTTTGCTCTGGACAAGCACATCTAGGAAGTATCACCAGTCATTACTTCACTTTGATATAACAATAAAGCAGATGCTAACATTGACTATTTGGACCAGATACTGTCCTATGCATTTTACAAGTATTGGCTCACATGAACATAACAAATGACTGAGACTGTTAATAACTTTTCTTTGAAAAAATGCTGATCAACTCAATCAGCGAATAAAGGTTAGGTGATCGGTCCAAGGTCATATCACTGAATAGAGACACAGCATCCGACCTGCTCTGATGCCCACATCTGTTTTCAGATGCCCTGCTCTTCCTGACGGCCCACTTCACTCTCTATTTTTGTAGCCTGGCTCATAGTTCTTACTCAGCTTTTCTTTTCAATCTTAGTGTGCGCCAAGGTTACATTTGCCCACTTTGCATTTTATTCTGCTTCTTTGTACCACAACTGTTGCTCTAAATTGACCCTTCATGGACTAGCTTGATTAACTCCAGCTCTGGTCCTGCTGTAAAGCATTTGTGTGAGCCTTATGATCTGGCATATTTATAGCTAACAAGCTACTCTCCCAGAATATGATATTCTCTTGTTCCTCTGTGCTAAAATCTGTGCTTGAAGGTGCGACTGTCCCTTGTGATTATTCCCAAAACATGTTCACATTCGTTGCACCTGTTATTATACTCACTTAATTTAATCAGATATTATAAACATTGATGACATACAACTATGTACAAAAACAACCAAATGCTTTGAAAGCCTAGCTTAGAATGAGTTTTATTTTTTCAATGATTATCAGATGTGGTAAACTAACTGTAAAAGCCTGGAAAAAAAATTTGAAAACTCTAGAAAGATTGTACTCAGATTTTATGGTAAATATCTTTAAGTATCAGTAAAGTTAACTCCATTATAAAGAAATTACTGATTCAATATCTAAACAGTGCAGCTTGAATATGTTTTATAAAATATTCCTCAGCGCTTCAATTTATGGATTTATGATCAAAAGAGAATAACTTCTCCTAAATTAATGGATAAATTGCCTATCGCATGTTCTATAATATATTATCATTAAAAACGAGTGTATAGTTTTTGTATAACTCTATGTGTTTTCCAACTTAAGAAAATAGCCTGACAATTATCAACCTGGGTTATGTTCCGTAAGGTGATCTGTGATCTTTCTTGAAGTCTGTTTCATCATATCACACGGAAGCCAAAGCACAGAGCTCAGGGATTTTCTAATATTAACTCATAATGTACTTTATGAACTATGTTCTTTTGCTTTGAAATGTGCATTTTATATGGTTAAAGTATTTTCATATTCTCTTCATCTTTTAGTTTTAGTGATAAACTGCTCTGGATTATCTTTCCAGATGTTTCCAGATTGGGTAGATTCCGTCACAAATATATGCTAGAAATAGCTACTGCTCTACCCCAATTTTTTGGTCAGTAAAAAAGAGAAAATGCATACATTCATCTTTTTTCATTAAAAAAACTATATGGTAATACATTATAGGACTATGTTAGCAAATCCAGGTATTTAGCACAAGGTCTCACTACACAGTTCAGACTGATAGTGAGCCTCCTGTTTTCAGCTTCCCCAGTGCTGGGATTACAGGCTTCTATCACCATGCCAGAACTTGGTCACCAGCTCAGCATACCCCAGGGACAGGGCCAGTGCAGCATGTGGGACTGGGGATTGAACCCTGGTCCTTGTGCTTACCAAAACAATCACCTAGGCTATAGAACTATCAGGCTGGCCCAGCAAATCCAATTTTAAGGTTAAGTAATAAATGAAACATTTCTAATCTGAGCATCTTAATCTTTAAACCTGTAGGGCAATCATAGACTTGACAATGATTCAAAGATTAATGATAAAATTGTAATGCTGAGGATTAAGCCCATATGGAAGAAGGTCAGCAAAGCATTGATGTGAATGATTAGTTCAGACTCCTTTTATCTCTTTGTGTATTATGGTCAGTCTGCTCAGTTGTAGGACAAAAGAGCAGTTTATAGTGCCACTGCAGGGCCTATCCCTAAATAGCAGCACATAACCAAACAAGGCAGCAAATGGCAACCTCGGGTATAGTTGGATGTAGAGGTCACCATGGTAAATCTTGTTTTCCTAATCAGAGTAGAACATGGGAACCAGGAAGAGACTGCAGTTGTAAGCATTTATTATCTAAGTGAGGTGATTTTTGATAAGGCTGAAATAGGGCTGCTTTTGCTAGACTACCATAGATATCCAACCACAGGGATGTTATTAATTATGTGTTTCTAGTGCCTCAGAGAGAGCACATGCCTCTTTTGGACTTTCTTTAAATGACAAATAGCTACTTACTCTGACATATTGGAGATTTAAAAAGAGTAAATATGGACCCTTGTTTTATATCATATGCAAGCATCAATTCAAACTAGATTAAAAATTTAAGAGTAAGAATCGAAACTGCGAAGGTCTTAGCAGAAAATGGTAAAAACTTCCTAACACTGGTCTTGGTAGTAACTTCATGGACAGGATATTAATAACACAATCAATGAAAAATATAAATAAGGTTATGTCAGACTAAGAAGCTTTTATACACAGACACTAATTTATAGTAAAATGGCAACCTATGGACTAGAATAAAATAGAAACGATATGTTTTTTTTAAATCTGTATAAAAATCATATATAAAGGGGTACAACATATAAGAAGTAATCAAAATGTAGGCAAATCTTTACATTTTAAAAATTTCCCAGGTCCCAGATAGCTCAGCGGACTAAAGCACCTGCTTAGGCCAATGCAGAGACTGTGGTCCCATCCCAGGAATGCTGTGCCATCTCCACCTCCATGGTATGCAGAGTCTGGGCATGGTGGTGCATGCCTGTAATCCCAGCACTGGAGAATCACTACCAGTCCAATCAGTGTAGTGTAGTGAGACCCTGTACTAAACACATAAGTTAAAATAAAATAAGATGAGCTGAGACGAGATAAGATAAGATGAGATAAGATCAGATGGGATAAGATAAGAGCAGATGGGATAAGATGCAGTAAATTACCAGGCAGATAACTCAGTGGAATAAGTACTTGCCTGGTAAGTGCAAGTTCCTGAGTTCAGTCCCTGGTAATACACACACACACACACACACACACACACGGAAACAAAAAAGCCAAAAATAGTTATTATACTAAGGTGCATTCCCTGTAATCTTCCCCCAATACCCACCTCCCTTCATCCATGCCACTTTCTCAAGCCATTCCAGAAGAACTCTTTTGTTTTGGCATGTGATAAAATTTTTCTGCCTATTGCTTCTGAGTACCAACCCATAAAAGGGCAGGCTCACAAAAATGGTACTGTGTGTCCTTTTCTTAATGTAGCTTGTGAATTTATTCATCTTTTACTTTAATTTTTAATTTGTATTGGTTTATTTTACTTTACTGTTATTTTCATTAACTTTATTGAAAAATCAATAATTATATAGCATATTAAAAATTGTAGACAAATAATGAAATGTGGAAGATACAAGATGTACACAAAATGAATTTTAGAGAGATATTTCTGGAATGAATGAATAGCCTGAGATTAATAATAGATTGCACATTGTAAGTAAATTATTTACAAACTTAAATGAATATAACAATAAAAATTGTCTAAAATAAAAAGAAAGAATTTAAAGGTCAGTCATATAATAGTTTACTCTTTGGAATAATCAAGCAACTTATATTCATATAATTAAAATTCTAAATGCAGAAAAGGGTAGGAAAAAATTTTTAAAGATTTAAAATCTCTAAATTTAGTTGAAATCATAGCACCACATTTCCAAAAAAAATGAAACTTTTGCAAAAAAAAAAGAATGAAATCATGCCAAGATATACAAAAATGAAATTGTCCAAAGATAATTGTAAAGGACAAAATCACTGGAATATATATATATATATATATATATATATATATATATATATATATATATATATGCTAAGCAGGAACAAAACTAAATGCCATCTTATTCCACATTAGGAAAAAAAAAAAAAAAGCAAGTGGATAAGAACTATACTAACTTATTCAAAAACCTGAGAGGAAATAAAAAGTCTGTCCTCACTGAATTTGATACCAAGAAAACACAACTTTCAAAACTAAAATACTTTCCAGTTATATAGACTCAAAATATTCTAGTATCTCCATATGTAATTTACAGAAAATAACAAAGACCATGCTCCAGAAGGCAAGAAAAGTTACTATAATGTCCTGGATAAAAAATAAGGAGCTCTCAAAATGATAGATATGCAGGTGCAGGACTACATAAAATATAATTATATTAGATGAACGCTTTTTAGCTGGGCATGGTGGTGCACCCCTGTAATCCCAGCACTTGGGAGGCTGAAGCAGGAGGATCAGTGTGAGTTCGAGACCAGCCTGGATTACAAAAGTGAGCTCAAGGCCAGGCTGAACTGCATAGAGAGACCCTGTCTCAAAAAGAGAAAAAATAAATAAATAAATAAATAAAAATAAAAAAAATAGATGAACCGTTTTAAAAGGTCATTGAAGATTTCTACAAAACAGAATCGATCTTATGTCACATTATATACATAAGAGACAAGGAAGAACTGATATAAAGTCAATGGAAAATGGAAATATTCTTTTTAGAATGTCTAATATTAGTAGAAAATATCATACCATGTCTTATAAGTAGATTATAAATCAAAAATACAGTATAAATCATAAAACAAAAATTAAATTAAACAATATTCATACAATGATTTAAATATTCATTAACTAAAAATTAAATATTTCAAAGCAATATTCCAAAATTTAAATTATATTGTGAGTTCAACTAAGAGGCCAGAATGTTTGTATGTCATATGTATGAATCTGTGATCAATTCAGAGTATTCATACAATATTTGAATTGGTTAATACGTACAAAAGTGTCAAGAAAAAGTTTTGATGATAGTAAAGCATTGCTAAGAATAAAACATAACGTAAAGACTGGAATGGCAAATATATGACCAGAATGTTGAACAGTTTGGGGAGATGATATGCACAAAGTCCTAGTATGTCGTGGACATGGACAGTGTTCATGATGCTTACTGGAGGCCAGGTGTCACTGTGTGCCTGAGCTACTGCTCTTTCCTTGATGTCTACCCTATAGACCCAGATAGAGTCATGACTCATAGAGTTCAGGAGAAGTCCATTTGTAGAATATGCTTCTAGAAATATTATGCTGCTGTGCTCAAAAGAATAATTGAAAGTCTGCTATTGTGTACCTTTTCTCCTGTGTTTAATTGTTTGCCCTATTTGGTGGATTTTTTCTGTTCTCATTCATGGAGTTGTGGTCATTTTGATCCTTCTCTAGAATATCTTTTAGTAGTCTGTGTAGGATTGGCTTTGTCATTATGTATTTCTTTAGCTGTTCTTTTTTATGGAAATATTTCATTTCTCCACTATACCTGAAAAAGAGTTTTGCAGGATTTATCAGTCTGGGTTGGAATTTGTTTTCTTTCAAGACTTGTAGTACTTTGTTCCATGCTCTTCTTGACTTGATGGTTTGTTTGGAGAAATCTGCTGTTATTCTGATGAGTTTTCCTTTAAATGTGATCTGTTTCTTTTTCCTAGTGGCTTTTAGTATTCTGTTCCTGCGCTGAATTTCTGAGATCTTGATTATTTTATGTCTGCGTGTGGTTTTAATTGGTTTGATGTTACTTGGAGTTCTGTATGCTTCAATTACCTAAATATCAGATTGTATTCCCATATTTGGGAAGTTTTCTGCTATAGCTACTGTCCATATTCCTTTTATATAATTTATATAGACTCCTTCTTTCTCATTGATGCCTATTAGTCTTACATTGTTCATTTTTGCATCATCTTGCAGATGTTGAATTGTTTCCAGCCTAGTTGTTTTTAAGAGATCTTTGCTTGCCTTTTCACTAGCTGCAATGGTGTCTTTAAGGTCGGAAAATCTATTTTCACTTTCATTGAAACGGTTTTTCAAACTTGTGATTGAGGTTTTAATTTCCTGTATAGCAGTTTGAATCTGCTTCATGCATTCTATTACTTTCCTACACTGCTCATTCAAGGATTCCATCACTTATCCTATTCTCCTCTATTCTTATCAGTTTCTAACTCTTAGTACTTCCTTAATTATATTTATCATTTCTTTTTTACTTAAGGAATTACTTCTGATCTGATTTCCTTTATACCTTTCTGTAATTTTTTCTCTACTTCAAACACTATTATCTCAGAGATTTCAGGTGTATAGTTTCCAATTTCTTCTATGCTGTTGTCTCCTACGTTTGTTCTGGGTTGGCTCAAGGCCTGAAACTGCATTTTGCTCCTTCTCTTTGTCATTTTTTATAGCACTGTCTTTTGACCTTTGGTATAGAGTTTTGGTAGATTTCTTACCTGAACAACAGGTCCAGAGCTACCACGTTCAAACTCATCCAGGTTGGTGCGATTGTTGTGTGGTTGCTGCACTACACTTCTTCCAGGTGCAGCCCTTGGAGGTGAACCTGCTGTGCCACTCTGACAAGATATTCTGCTCCTGGATCACCTGGGTGGGTCTTGCCTCTAGCCTCTCTACAGAGAGTTCTGCTGCAGGGTCCTTACCAGGCCTGTCTGGTGGATGAAGTTCCACTCAAATTCCAGGCCTGGGAGCTGGGTCAAATCTATTTTATTTTGAAGAGTCTGGCACTGTGTAACTTGAGGCTCTTGCCCAAAGTAAAATGACCATGAAGGGAAACACTTTTAATTGATTGGAGACAGTGAGATAGCCAAATGACATTGAGACTTTGAAAGATGCTTCAGAAAGTCACAAAAATATTTGAATAAGTGTAATAATTATTTTTAATTTCAGCATTCATTGTATCTTTCAATTAACCTCAGAAGGAATTCCAATAACTCTATACTAAATCAAGTAAAAAATCGCATTACTTGATTTGAAAGTGGCCTATGGGCATTGTTATGGCACACATTTAGAATTTTACCCAAAGGCCTCCTGTGCTCGTAGGCAGGGCTTTGGGAAGAGAAGTAGAGCAAGGAGACACTATAACTGACTTGCTGTTAGGTGGTGGGGCCTAGCTGGGAAGCCATGGCCCAAATGTCCCCAAAGGCTGCATCTCCTTCTTGGTGTCTGCCTTCACTTCCTGTTTCCTTCCTGCCATGAGTCAAGCAGCTTTCCCTGTCTGGTCCTTTCCCCCAGGCCATTTCTGCCTTAGAGCCTGCTGACCTGACCACAGACTTCTGAAGCTGGGAGCTAGAATAAATCTGTCTGATCTGAAATTTTCAAATATCAGACATTTGTCCTAGAGATGATAAAAGGCAGCCTTGAATAAATATTCATCAAAGAAGACAAACACATGGCCAACAGGTCCATGATAGTATGTTTGATATCACTATAATTATTAAGCAAGTGCAAATCAAAATCACAAAGAGTAATAAAACTGAAGGAAGGTAGTTCAGTAGAATAAGTGCTTGCCTGGCAAGCTCAAGGGCCTAAGTTCAATCCCTGGTTCCACAAAAAAAAAAAAAAAAAAAAAAAAAAAAGTGGTTCTTTCTTTCCAAAGAGTAATACAAAGAGTAATAACTGAAGCCAGAGGCCAGTGGACACTTGAAAAACAGTAAGAATGGCATTGTTGGGGTTCACAGTGGAGCTGCCCAGTCCTGGGCCCAGGGTGTGGCCTCAGGAGGAAGGGAGTAGTGCTTGCCTTCTAGGTATAAAAAAGGTGCAACTTGATTTGTTTCTTTTCAGTTATGGTTTATATAATTTAGGGACATGGCAGGGTATCAAGAGATAGTTTTCTCTCTCACTTCTCCTCTCTCTCTCTGGTCCCCCCTCTTGATTTTCCTCTTTCTCCCTCCTTCTGTTCTCTTTTCTTCTTTTCTTTCTTTCTTTCTTTCTTTCTTTCTTTCTTTCTTTCTTTCTTTCATTCTTTCTCTTTCATCCATCTCTCCTTTCTTATGTTTTTCCCCCCTCTTACGACCAGATCTCCCCAAGTCACTGAACTGCCCAAACTAGCCTTGAAGCTGAGATCCAGCTACCTTAACCTCCATGAACGCTGGGACTGCAGACATCTATGACCATGCTTGACTTTAAAAGATTAATTGTTCAATGAGTTCTGTAACCCTGAGACATCCCTTTTGTATTATTCAGAAATGATCCAAAGTGTCATGAAAAAAATTCAGAAAATAAAAATATAGCATGATTTTTAATACTAAAATTTCAAATTTTTAGACTGAGATTAGAGCAAAAAGGTGCACAATTATTTATATAGTTCCTCAAATACTTAGCCTCACAGCGAAAACAAGTGTAATGTGTTTTTTCCTGCATAATAGCATGCAAAAAAAGACCAACCAACTAAAACTGCATGATGAATGAGGCAGACATCTAGGAAATTATTTCTTGATAAGACTTTGTAAACAAGTACAATATTATTTATAATAGATATTGATTTAAAAAATGAAGCTGCATTGAAGGTTTACTTTTATGTAAATGGAAGTCATACATAAAATAATGACCTGAGTCACTATTTCTGTTCACAATAAAGTCCATTTTATTTGCTTATTATTATTTATTTATGTTTAAAGTTGAGAAGGATTTTTTTTTGATTCTTTAATTTTTTAATTTTTTATTTTTTATTTTGGTTTGCTCAGGTTGCCTTATGGGTGGGTTGGGTAAGACTTGTGGAGCTGGGGATTGAACCCCAGCTCCTTGTGCCTGACTACATTTGCCTGAGCAGGCACTTGAACAACTGAGCTAAGCTGCAGGCCCCAACAAAGTCCATTTTAGCAAATAAATTCCTTATGGTTTTACATCTTTAACATTTTATACCATAAATTATCATTTTAGCGATAACTAATTTCAAATATATGCAAGTTGCATATATATTCTTTGCTATTTGGAGTTATCTTTTCTATACTTAGTTAACTAATATAATACCTGTAATTATATAAAATTATGATACTACTGTCTGCTATTTAAAAACTGACTCAGTATGATTTAGCTTAATTAATACTGTGTATATTATACTAGCATATGAACAATTTAAGAGAAAACCAATGAAAAGTCTTTTTTTTAAAATAAACTAAAATATTTCTAATTTTATTTATTTATTTATTTATTTATTTATTTATTTATTTATTTATGTTATGGCCTGCTCTCCTGCCCTGAGGGTGGGACTGGTGCAGCATGTAGTGCCAGAGATTGAACCATGATCCCTGTGGTTGCCTAAGCAGGTGCCTTAGACAGCTGAGCTATCTCACTCCCCCCCCCCAAAAAAAAAGTCTTTCAAATTAAGTAATTTAAATATATTTAGTTTGTCGATATTGTGTATTTTCATTATAAAGTAACGTATAAAATACTTTCCTTATTTCATGATGTGATTTATCAAGTAAACCATGCACTTAAGGGAAACATTTTTTTTTTCTGTAAATAGGACTTGAAATCAATAATGTCTTAAATCTGTCAGAATTTATCTATTATTCATTTCTTCATTCAAATATTCATGACTTTTCTGACTACATATCACTTTCAAAAGAAAACTCTACAATTAGTAATATTTGTCAATCATTTGTTGACATATACATTTTTAATCAGTTATCTTCTTGCACGTGTTTCCAGTTTTGTATGTTTCATTGATGGCAGTGTAGAACATGTAATTATATATCTTATTGACCAGTTTTCTGGCTGGTATTTTGAGTCCTGGTGTTCATAGCATTCTTAGTCTAAGGACTGAGTCTTTTCCATGTCTCTGCATATACTGTCCATCCTGCTGCACACAGTAGTGTGTAAGTCAGCCTCTCTATTCCTGAGCCAAAACATCAGACACTTGCAATTTAAAGGCGAAAACAATTATTTTGGCTCTCAGTGCCACTGGGTGCAGTCCATAGGTAGTTGGTTCCAAGAGAGAAACAGTGATATGGCTTGGCGATGGAATGCTTTCAAGTCCTGGCAACAAACAAGCTGCACCAATAGGGAGGAGCTAGGGACAAGTACACACCTCTTTAGCAGACCCAGGCTCCACTGTGACACATGAGACTGTTGGGGACTATCCGAACCTACAGCATAACAGTATTCATTTAGTTACTGTTGATTGATAACAAGAAAAAGGAGCATACTCATTATCATAGAGTTCAGAATTTTATCCTCAAAAACTAACCATAACACAAGATACAGAATAAAGTACACACCCATGTTACTCATGAACATAGATGTAAACTCCCTCAATGAATTAACAGTTTACAAATTAATCACAGCCAAGCTGGGTTACTCCCAAAAATTGTTGTAACAATTAAAACTAAGTCACTGTCTCCACTGATTGAACCAGTTAAAAGCAAAACCTAATGTAACCATCTTAATACCTGCACATGATAAGAACTCACAGCAAAACTAAACACACAGGACCTTCCTCAGTATGACGAAAAATACTTCTATAAAAGACAGATAGTTGGCATGCCACTGAACAGCAAAAAGGAAATGCTTTTCTTTTGATAGGTGAAGGGCAAGGATGTCTATCCTCACTCTGGACATGTTACTCGTTACAGTGGAAAGGGAAGAGGGAGACAACATAGAGACTGGAAAAAGAGGAGAAAATAAAACTGCTTTCATTTGGAGAAATATGTATTTGTTTACATTATACCAAATTTTGAGAAGTGTCCAAATATATTTAGAACAGGTGAGTTTAGTGAGGTTGTAGGATAGAAGACTAACACAGAAAAATCAAGTTTGTTTTAATCTAGTATCAATAATAGATTAATGATTAAAATTTTTTAAAAAAAATTGGAGTTACTTCAAGAATGACTCACACATGGGGTGGCCAGATAGCTCAGCAGACTAAAGTGATGCCCCATGTACCGTGCCATCCCCACCTCCAGGGTATGTTGAGATGGCCACTGAGATTGGGTGTGGTGGTGCACACCTGTAATCCCAGCTCTTGGGAAGCTAAAAACAGGAGAATCACTACAAGTCCAATCTGGTAGTGAGACCCTGCAGACCCTGTACTAAATACATTTTAAAAAAGGAATAGCACACACTTTAAGATATTAATCTAATAAGATATAGAAGAGACATTGCTGTCATATTCATAAAGTAACTGATAGAAATGTCAAAAAGACCTTTAGTTCACATATATCAGCATATATAGTTGCTCAGGTTGAGAACTCCCAACAATTAACTGTTAGTTTCTAAACCCTGTTGGAGATGCTAGGACCATTGTCTTAACCATCTTGTGTGTATAATACATGGTTTTGCTCCTGCCATGTTTTCTAACTTTTCTCCTTGCTCACTCTTTGTTGTTTAATCCTTAAGTTCTTGCTTTCCACTTAACTGTGCTATGTCTTTCCATTTTTATTTCTTCTTTTAAGTTCTTATACTAGGGAAACTATATGATATTTACACATGTGGGTCTTGTTTATTTCACGTATGAGTATATCTTCAAGTTGCATCCACTTAGATATGAAGCCTTTAAGTTTATCACTCTTTATAGCTGTATAATACTCAATTATATAAAAACACCACATCTTTTCTATCCATTCCTCAGGTGACAGGCATTTTGGTTGTTTCCAACATTTGGCTATCACAAACTGTGCTGCCATAAACATAGGTGCACAAATGTCATGTATTATGTGCCTAAAGAGAGTCACCTAGAGAAAAATATTCTCTCCAGCTTTCCCAGAGAACCAATTGGTCAAGCAATGGCCCTCACTCATCCAGATGGCTGACTCTGGTAAAAGTTCTACAAAACACTGTGCATGGTTTCAAGGTAAATTCTAAGGGGATCTAACTGACCTTGGCAGATACAAAAGTTACATTTTTTGTTATGTAGGTCTTGTTTTAACTTAGTCTTAACCATCCATCATAAAATTTTAACCAGGAGGTATAAAAAGTAAAGGCATAGCAATATGCTGAGCTGTACAAAGCTGCTGACTTCATTATGGACTACTATTATGGACTATTGGACTATGTACACAGCTACTCTCAGTTCAGTGAGAAGAAAGATTTGTACTAATAGTGTTTAGAAAAGATACCAAGTCTGCATCTCATACTCTGAACAACTACTCTGAAGACAACTATATACAATATATTAATTATTGTAACTGTCCTACTAACCTGTTTAAAAACTTTCTCATTATTTCTCATTAAAATTAATAAATTTTTTAAAAGTCCTTTAAAATTATACATATGTGATATGTTCTCTAGCTGGAATATTCAGTGTTGTTAAGCTGTCATTTCTACCCAAGTTTCCTTATAAGATCAATGCAATCCTAATCAAATGCCCATCAGGTGAACTCTGTAAAGAAATGGATAGAGGACACTGAAGTATTTGGATATGCATAGGAAATAGCCTAAAATAAAATAACCAAAGCACTAAACTAGCCCTGGTGCTTTGGGAAGAAGTAAAAGAAAGTTGGAGGGCTCACTTTATCTGATTTTTCCCAAAATCATGGTCACATGATACTGCCATAACTATCACTGCAGCAAAATAAAGGTGCAAAAATGCCTTCATTCATACAAGATAAGTTAATTTGAGACATAGTTACCAAAATAACTCAGAGGTAGAATAGTTGTTTTTAAAAATGGTGCTAGAAAAGTTTGAGCTCACACACTTGTATAAAATGAAGCTTCTACTATGGCTTATAGCTCATAAGTTACTTCAAAAAGTTCAAAATTATAGAGCTAAAGGGACGTATGGGAGAAATCATTGAGATTTTGGATTAAACAGATTTTTTTGGTGGCTAGGGAGATAGCTCAGTGGAATAAGTGCTGCTTGGCAAGTGCAAGGTCCTGAGTTCAATCCATGTTACCACCAAAAAGAAAAACAAACAAACACCCAGAGATTTCTTGTGTTACATAACATGTACCATAATTTGTGGACTTTGGAGAAACAGCTATTAAGCAGCTGTAATGCTGCTGTGAAACACTACAATAAAAATGAGCAGACAATATTTGTTTGATGAAGATTAGCGTGTGGATCGTATAAAGCATTCTTACTATTGAGTAGGGTGGGCTCTTAAATATAATTTTTTAAAATTTGAATAAAAACTTCACCAAAGACTATTTGCAAATGATAAGTAATATATGAGAAATACACTCAGAATCACTGGTCATTATACAAATGCAAATGGAAAGCACTTTAAATCCCTAAAATGCTAAAATTAAAGAGTATTAATGTCAAGTACTGAAGAGATGTGGAATAGCTAGAATTCTTACAAGTCACTGGCACCACTCCTTAGGACAATGAGTTGGCAGTTGGAACATTCCCTGACCATGTATTTTATTCCATTTTGTTCTGACGAAACAGAAAAACACAGCCTGGGTAACTGGTACCACGTGATGGGCTTGTTTCTCATATTTCAGAGTCTGGGCAGCCTGAGATGAAGGTACTGCACCCAGCAAGGGCATTCTTGTGAGAGAAGGCATGATATGGCTGGAGACAGGGTGGAGAAGGGGAGAGAAACAATGGAGGAACTGTAGGGAGAGAAAGAGAGAAATGGGGAGGAGACCAGCTCCTTTTTTGTAATGAACCTACTCCTGCCATAAGGGTCTTAATCTGTTTAAGGGCACGGAACCCTGAAAGCCTAACCACCTTTTAATAGCAGTTAAATTTCAGTAGGTTTTTGGAGGGAGCAGATGTTCAGATTATTGCAACATATGACACAGTCATTTTATTCACAGATTACTTACCCAAGATAAACGAAAATATATGTTTGCAAAAATACACACAAGTGTTTGTTGCTGCGTTTAGAAAAAAATTAAAAACAGCCCATGTTTCTGTGCACTACTGACTGATAATTGTACATGTGTATAGAGTAGTATCCCAGTAAGTAAAATCAGGTTAGCAGACTGCTAATCTAAGCAACAGCATGGGCTGATCTCAAAAGCATATGCCTCCATTAAGTAAGCTAGAAATAAAAGAATACATAATGTATGATTCCATTTATGAAATTCAACAAAAGCTATAGCTCTAGTGACAGGAAGCAGCCTGCACAGTAGTGATTTTATTTATTTATTTATTTATTTATTTATTTATTTATTTATTTTTAGTAGAAGTGACAAACATTCCTTTTATTGTTATTCGTGTTTCTTCCAGTGAGTTCCGGCAACAGAGTCTGATCTTATTTTTTAATTTTTTTTTCCAATTCTTTTATTGTTTAAATTTAACAATGGTTATATTACATATTTTCATCATCGGATCAGTTTAGATTAATACATATAGGTATATAAGATTGATCAAACAACTAAACATTAACCTTTCTAAATCCACATTACTTTTTTTTTTTTCTTTTCCCCCTTTTTTTCTTTGAAAGTTGACATATTGCATAT
>PVJA010036331.1:0-21172 GCA_004027025.1 Myocastor coypus
GAGAAGAGAAGAGAAGAGAAGAGAAGAGAAGAGAAGAGAAGAGAAGAGAAGAGAAGAGAGGAGAGGAGTTAACCGCCATAACACACCCACCCTCTCCATCCACAAGGCCAGCCCACGCCTAGGGTCTGCTCAGCACCTGCCCTGGCTTGTGGTTTGCTTCCTCTCTCCTGGATGCTCTCTCAGTGCACTCACCGCAGTCCTAGCACAAGGACTGACTAGTAGCGGGCATTGAATCCCCGTTTGTAAATTTTTCTCAGAAGACTCAAGAAAATAAGAAATGAATCTAGAAAAACATATTGTTATCCATGGTAAAGTTTAGAAGAGAAGTGAAAATAATGATAATGGAATATACAAATGAGCACTCCTATGGCCTCTATTCAGGCAGAGTAAGATATTGACAGTACCCTTGTTCCTTAAAACCCAGGATGTTATGAAGCTCAATATGGATTAAATTGAACTTCAAAAGCAAGGTGTTACCATCAAATGAAAATGAGTCAGAGCAAACATCACAGGTCCAGCTCGCCAGAACTGTGGTCAGCCTCCTCTCCTGCATAGCACAGATCCTAATGAATACAACATCCTGTCCGGGACGTGTCACCCTCGTAGCTTCAGGACAGGACACCCAGTGGTCTTTTCTCTGCCAAGTTTCCTGAATCTTAATGCACTGCACGGGCAGACGAGCAGCAGCGTTAGCATCATAACTGGGCATTTTAGGGCAGAGGAAAAGCATGGCCATGGGACAAAACAAAATCAAACACTACAATCAGAGCAGGATCCATAAACATAGGAAGAAGACCGTGATGTCTACTTTTTCTCCATCCCTTATTTCTTTGTTATGTTTGTTGAGAAAAGTTAGCTTCCCATCACAGGCAATTGCACAAGCTGAGAAAACTATCGCTTGCTTGTTACCGCTATTACACCTATAAAATGTCATTATTCTCAATGTCTACACTTTGAGTTAAGAGGCATGCCAGGAGTGCGCTCAGCATTTGGGCCTCGACAGTGCATGGCATCCAGTCCGTGAACTGAGAGTGCTGCTTGTTAAGGGAAGCCTGCTCTTGCTTACGTTGCATCTGTAGGGATGTGTGGAATTATCAGAGATAGTCACCTTTTCTAGTAGTGAGAGAAATGTCCTCTTGTGTGTATTGTTCCTTCCTTTGAATTTTTATTTTATTTTTATGGCTTTATAGAGTCTGATATACCAAAAACATATAATCATGTTTTAAAGAATAAGATTTGATAAACTATTTGAAACAACTCTTGCTTCAAGGTAACTACCACATTGATCACCTCATAGTAAGACCTCACAGGTCTGTGTCAGTGCCCCCAAAGATGCTGAAATTAGAGCAGCCAGGACAGCATTGTCCATAGGGCTCCACTGCACTGATCCGCAGACTTTTCACCCAGTCTACTTGGGGCTTAAACTCTTTGACCACCATTGCCCCACCACCCTTTCCACGATGATACCAGTTGAATGGGTCTTGAGATTTACTGTGCTTAGATTTTTACAGATATCTATGTGTGTGGTAGTTGATATATTGTGTCAACTTGAGGAAGCTTGGTTGGCTCCTGGCTGTGGGGGCCCCATCCTGCAGAATGTGGAAGCCCTGCCCTGGGATGTGACTGGTTCCACTCTAGGGCCAGATGGGCCAACCCAGAGCGACTCAGCATAAAAAGTATATAAAAACTTTTGAGGAAGACTTTGTGTGATCAGCTGAGATTGGCCCGGCCCTGGCTGCTTCTTGCCCTGCCCCACTTCCTTGGAGAATTCCTTGTCTTTGAAGGAGCTTGATCTTCGCAGCCATGCCACTTTGCAGGAGCTCTGTGCTGGGACAGAATTTACAAGAGAGAGGCTTGATGGATGCCACAGCTGTTGCTCCTCCTCCGCTCTTCATTGTTTTCTGCTGCCTTGGAGCCAGCGGGGTATGAACTGAAGCCTCCACAAACTGTGAGCTAAGTCAGCCTTTCCTTCCTTCATTTTGAGTGTCAGATATTTGTCCCACCAGTGAGTACAAAGTGACTAAGGCAATGTGTCACAACTCAGGTTCTCCATCAATGTTTGAGGTGTCCCCACACGTATTTTCAGAAAAGTTGTACCAATCCACATTTCCACCAGCATTGAGGAAGGGTTCCTTTTTCCCCCGCAGAATCTCTAGCATGCGTTATTGATTGATTTCTTCACGTTAGCCATTCTTTGTAGTGTGACACGGCATCTCAGTGTTGCATTAGTTTTCATTTCTCAAATGACCAGTGATGTGGAAAATCTTTTCATGTACTTATTTGCTATTTTTATGTTTTTCCTCTGAGAAGTGTGTATTCATTTCAAGAGCCTATTTTTGGGATTGGGTCTTTAAAGTTTGAAGGCCAATTTTGTTGTTGTTCTTTATGTAATTTCGATAGAAGTCCTTTGTCTGAGCCATTGTTGGTCACGATTGCTTCCCAATTTGTGGGTTGTCTTTTCACTCTGCCAGTGGTTTACTTTGATATGCAGAAACTTCTCAGTAAAATGACAGTCCAGATGTTGATTCTTTGGAATATTTCCTATGCAGCTTGTCTTTTGTTCATAAGCTATCTACTTACTCCTATATCTTCAAGGTTTTCACCTATGTTTTCTTTCATGTTGTTTAGTGTTTCTGTTTTAATGTTCAGATTTTTAATCCATTTTTGCTCTAGCTTAGTGCATGGCAATAGACCCAGGTCAAGTTTTTAGCATGTGGAGAGCCAGTTTTTCCAGTACCATTTGTTAAAGAGGCTCTCCTGCTAGTAAACGTGTTTTCCCCTTTGTCAAAGATAAGAGTGTTGAGTGTGTTATAACTTTCAATAAATTTTATAATAAAATTTCATAAGTTATTCCTTTAGATCCATGGTTTATGTGCTTGATAAAAGAAAACAACAAGTAGATTATATGTTGAGTCAGTTCCTATTTCAAACCTATTTACAAAACTCAGTGACCTGATGATGAATTATTTACTATCATATTTGCATTTGAAATTATTTCTAAGAAAATTGTGACCATCAATTTATTTTTTGTAAGAGGAAAACAAATGTTGTGATGAAGCTGATCATAATTTAATTTTGTAAATTCAAATGCAAAAGGAATAAAATTTCACATAATAAAAGTCACCAAATCTTAATACAGTGAAGAAAGAAATAGACTTGCTCTGCCTTCAGAATGCCTACTAATAAGTTGTGAGACTGGATTTCTCCAATTATCCAAGTTGATTTCCAACTTCTCCAAGTGAAGAGTGAAATATCTGCTGATACCTATCTGAAATGTCTGACGTCATGGCTCTGGGAATGACATATCTTTTCACTTGTCTCTTCAGCAGCCAGTTCATTAATTTCAACCTGAGAAATGAAGTGGCATAATTAAGATACAACCAAAAAAAGAAAAAATGGACAGACAAGGGACCTTCTCTCTGAGGACTTTTCAGGAAGCATTATAATTGGGACTGACCCTTTGAGTGAGAAAGTTTTTGCTTATTGGAACTTCATGGCAAAATTCCATCCTGATACCCAGGGGAAAAAGCAGTCAGCCCATTTGTTCATTTCCATGGAATATTTTCTTTCCATCTCACAGTAAATATTGCAGCTTTCTTTTCTTATGTATGTTTTCTATTTTTTCTTTTTTAAAAAAGAAAATATCAATCACTAAAAAAAAAAATACTATCATGCAGCCTGTGCAACTCCCTTTTCACTGATTTTATGGAAAATATCCATTTTGTACCTGGTATTCCTGCAAATGACAAGATTAAATTTTATCAGAAGTTATGACGTGTGAGTATTATTCATGATGAACATGATGAAGGTCAAGCGTTTGTGAGTCTTTGGTTATTAATCATATCATTCGACATAAGTAGTTTTATATTTCCAAAAGTCCTAAGAACAAAGCTGAAGAATATTTTGCCAAATATTTAATTCAGCATAAATATCAATGATATTGTATAATGCTTTAGAATACTACTTGATGTGCTTACCAAATGTACTTCATGTTACACAAACTTTAGAGATTTTTTTTAACACCAGATGGTAAATTTTGGAACCAGACTTTTTTTTAATTATGAACCATTGAAAAGAACATCAGAAAATTTCCCTGGATAAGCAGGAACCATACAGTCAAAGTTGCCACACTTCCAAAACTCATGTACAGATGTCACGCAACTCAGATAAAACAATGACAGCATTGTCACAGATCTAGAGAACAGGTCCCAGCCTGTTCAGTGTGACTCAGAGCATGCAGGCCTGCTGGCCCTGAGAAGCCAGAGGATCTTGAAGACAGGACATTCTCCCAGCTGAAGCACGAGCAAGCCGTGCCCATGAGACAAGGAGAAACTTCTTGGCAACCATTTCATGAAGGTAGCAGTTCAGCATACTGGCTGCCTTACTTTTGTTATCTTGACTAAAATCTGGTGGCGAGTGAAGCGTGACACCTTTGTTTGATTCTCAGCAAAGCTGCGCGTTTAAGTCGGTCTGACCCTTCATTCCGATGAAGTCTGCTGCACTCCACAGAGACACACTCTGCCCCTTGCGTCTTCATGCTCCTAGGGCTTTGCTGCCACAAACCTGGCACGAGAATGTCTGTGGACGCACAGAGACCAACAATGGCAAACAGGATCTGAGGCAGCCACAGCACAGCAGGAGGTCCCACTGTCTCAGGTCTCAAGTTTTGTTACAAAGCAACAGTGGCTAAAAAAGAAGAGTGGAACTGGCTCAGAGATGGGCCGGTGGGTCAGCAGAATAGATGAGAGGGTGCAGACTCCGGGGCAGGCACAGCTGATGATGTGAGCTTTCACAACGGGGAAAAACGCCCCCCGTAAGAAAAGATGTCCTCCTTAATAAATAGCGCTGGGAACACTGGGGATCTACACACAGAAGGCTAAGTGTAGGCTCATACGTCACACCGCATTATAAAGTCAAAGCACAACACCTGAGAGACCTAATGTCAGAATGGAAACACTCAACCTGGTGGGAGATAAGCCAGGAAAAGCTATTGCAGGCGAAGGCATAGGCAAGCATGTTCTCAGCTTAACCCCATTTGCTCAACAAAAGACAAAAGCTGATAAACAAGATCAGATCAAATTTAACAGCTCAGCAAGGAAAGCAACAGAGTGACAAGACAATCCTCCTGTGCAGGAAGAGAATCTTGCCAGGCACTTCTCAGATGCAGGACTAGTATGTAGAACATGGAAGCAACTCCAAAAGTGGGAGGCCTCAACACGAAGAAGCCCAGTCATAAAGGGGCAGCTGCAGTGAGCAGACACTTCTCAGGAGAACAAAAGGCCATGAAACACATACGAGAAGCTGAATATCTCTGGTGCCCTCAAAATGTAAATAACACAGTGCTGAGATTTCATTTCACTCCAGAAAGAATCACTGCCGTCAAGAAATCTAACACCTGTCATGCTGCCAAGGCTGTGAGGGACAAGCGGCCCTTCCACACTGCAGGTAGCAGTGCAAGCTAGAGTGCGGGATTCCCCAAAAGACTCAGTGTAGAAATTGCATTTCACCTACCCAGTCTCATCCTAGATATTTTCCAAAAACAACTTAAAGACCTGTTACTGCAGTGATGCATGAATTCCTATATTTACAGCAGCAAAACGCTAACTCACTGAATCTTGGAATTGGCCTATTCATCGATCAACAGAGGATGGATAAAGAAAACGTGGTCTTTCTGCACAATGGAGTATTCCTTTGCCGTGATGGACAGAGGGTAACTTCAGCCATTTGTATGAGAAGGGACTGATCTGGACACCACAAGGTTAGGTAAAATAATTCTCACGTGGAATAAAATGTCGCATCATTTCTCACATATAAGAAACCCTCAGCGTAAAAGAATTTAAAAATATGAGTAAAGGAGAGCGAAAGTGGTAACTTCTGCAAAAGAGGAGGGGACCCTATGATGGAAAGAAGGAGAGGACGAGAGGAAAATGGGCCGAGGTGCTGGGCAGCCACTCCACGATGGCCGTGACCAGCTCGTGATGCAGGATGTGCCGCTTAAAACAGTGAATCAGGGAACTACTAGGAAAATCTTCGTACGTACAATTTTAGCAGACCTGTAATACCCCTAAAATAGCTTTGCTTCACTTCAGCAAACCTCTCCTCGCACTGAATATCTTCATTGGCTTCAATTTTCCACTAGAATTTCATGACTAAAGTTTGATGTTGTAACAAGCCAGAGCTTCCTGTGAGGGAAATAATGACGGTAAGTAAGTTGGAGGTGTATAGCCAGGGACTACACCGTAACGGGCACAAGTGCAAGTGTTCATTTATTTATCACTGTAAACCCAGTCTTCGAGAAAGAGAGGACATCTCGCTAGGGGACAGTGAAGTCTAGAGAGAGAGACTTCTCATAAACACCTTCCTTTTCCATCACCTTTTCTATTTCAAACACGACCAAGCTTGTCCCTGATGCAGAAGCAGCTGCGTGAGACCCACTTTGGAGACATTTTCAGTCCAAGATTTTGCCTTCTCATCGTCAACACCGTATTGCGTATTAATGTGGGACATTCGCCTTGTTTTTCATTTTGCTTTTTGTCATTTTTATTCATTTTAATGAGAAAAAAGATAATATAACACTGAAACAGTTTCAAAACCGGGTTTGTAGGACATTCACGATAATTATTGCCCTGCATATTGTTGTCTTCATAGTAGTAATTCAGAGGATAAGACGCAGACAGGACATCTGTCTAAGCAATATTAACACAAACTTTTATTCTCTGTGAACGAAGAGAAAGTAGCTGTATATCTATGCAAACACTCTTAGGGCTGGGGATATAGCTCAGTGCTGTAAGTGCCTGCCTGGCGAGGGCGAGGTCCCAAGTCCGATCCCCAGTACCACCACCCCCCCAAAAAAAGTATCCTAACTCCCTTGTGTATGCATGTATATTTTCCCCTCCCCCCCTTTTTAGCTATCAGTTGCTAAGCAACCTAGTGTCAAGTATTATTAACTTCACAAAAGTGTAAATAAAGGACAGTTTTTGTGACATTTACTTTAAATCTGGAAGTATTCAGGAAAGGCTCTTTTCCTGCTGGAGTTTAATATAAGTGTGCTCCACGGCTCATGTTGCCCAGTATAAATCCTGCTGACAAGGTGAACCGTAACGACGGGAGACAGAACTACAGGCAAAGGAGGCCGGTGGGGCTGAGCAGAGGCAGAGCCGGGCGCGGCGGTGGCAGTGGCGCACGGCCTCCCACGTGCCGCGGGCCCGGCTCCATCACCCTTCGCACACCAACGCGGCTCTGCGCAGCGCCCACAGAAGAACCTCAGACGCACCATGGCCGGCAACAGCAGTAGGGCCGTGACAGAGCTAGTGGACGAGTCCCTGTTTCAGTCACTTGTTGACCTTTATAATTAAGTCAAACATACAAGAAAACACGAAGAACATGTGCTTATAATAAATTGCTCATGACTTAAAATTTCCAGTTCTTAAAGTAACATAGCTTTGAATGCATTATTCTGGAGTGACCAAACAAGAAATTGGTCATCATTTTATAGTGAATTTTTTTCTATTATCGTATTTGCTAGAATAAACTATAATAAATTTGGTTAAAGTCTACCTAATAACTAGTAGTAGTGTGACTGAACAGTCCTCTACTGAAATGATTTTGTCACATGATTTTCTCCCATGTTTAGGTAGGACCGAAGTGCTATCAAAGTTCACGTTATTTAATCTCACTCTGATTCGAAACTGATAGAGGCAGCAGAGAACAAAGAATTCTCAAAATGTGCTTGGTCAAACATGAAAGCACTTTGTCCCCCAGATTTTTAGTCTCGTCCCTCATTTATTTTGGAGGGTTTTCCACTCCTCTTATAGAGGTTAACAATTGCTCATGCTATTGTTCATTATTGCTTATAAGGTTGTTTATCCATCGTCACTCAACGGTGCCCCTTAAGTGCTTTAATGTTGCTGGCAACTAAATTTCTGTACACTCATGAGGCTGGAAGTGATGCTGACAAATGAGTGTGTGAAGACTGAACTGAACCGATGCATTCCTTTACTATCTAAATCCTCTTCATTTACCCCTGTGGGTCACCGCTGTTTCTTGGATTAACCCCTGGCCAGCCCACCTTCCTCCCACGCAGGCTCAGGGAGTGGTCCTGCTCTTCTCCTGTTCAGGTGTCTTGGAATTCACCTATACATGAGGGCATGCTATGTTTCCAGGCAAGAAACAGAACAAGAAAAAGAGAGCAAATGCAAAGGAGACCATGTAGGACTGAGCAGAGAGCTCAGAGCCCAGGCCTTTTGCCAAGGTTCACGGCGTGGGTTAAATGCCCATGGTTGGAAAGCAGACCAGGGGGGAACCCCTGACACCACCGATTCTCGTTAAGGTAACCTCCTGATGCATTAGGCCACCCCGCTCCTGGGCCTCTGGGTGCATGATGAAATCCTTGGCTCCAACCCCGCAGGCAGAATCTGCAAAACACAGTACTGATCTCCAGGGAAATTCCAGCTGAAACTACATGCACCATAGGAAAACAATCTGGCATCTCTGGATGTTTTGACAAAAGGTGGCTCTGTGCTAAAAGAACTGTACTGGTCAGGGTTTTACTTAGAGGAACAGAACATATATAACATAAGGAATGGATATTAACACAAAATACAAAATCTATAAGGAATTATAAGATTGGCTTACAATAGTCAGCCACAGAGCCAGATGAGGAAGCGTGCAGAGGTCGTCTGCACACTCCAGACTGAAGAATTCAATCCCGAGGTCTAGACTTCACTGCACCACTCCGTGTAAGTCTCTATCCATCAGCTGATGGGTCTACAATGGAAGACTGAAGTGTCTGTAGATGGACGCTGAAGAGCCTGCGATGGATGGCGAAAGATCCAAGCTGGAGGCCGAAGAGTCTGCGCTGTAAGCCAGACGATGAAGTCCAGGTTGAGTGCGAAGACTGAAGCTTCTCCCACAAAGTGAAGTGTTGACTCCTTCTTCAGCCCTTTAAAAAGTCTCTTTGTGCTCAGTCATTCTGACGTGGGCCCATTGTGCTCTAGGGTGGAACCAATCATACCCCAGGATGGGCCCTTGATCCCACTCTAGGGAGAAAGCCAATCATATGCTACGCGGGCCCTGGTCACACTCCAGGGACGAACCAATTGTACCTCAGAGCAGGGCTCCCACCAATAGGGAACCGGCTGCTGAGTCATTCAGACAAGTTGACACATTGTATCAACCACTACAAGAACTAAAAGTAGAAGGAATATCCAATCCAGTAGATGCACACACAGGGCAGTCAGATAGCTTAATAGACGACAGCACCCGCTTGGACAGAGTTGGGGCTCCATCCCCAGCGCTCCATGCTGCATGCCCGCCCCGCCCTCAGGGCGTTCTGATTGAGACTGGAAGTGGTGCCACACCTGCAATAGCAGCGCCTGGGAGGCTGAAAACAAGAATCACTACGAGTCCCATCTATGTAGTAAATCCCTGGAGACCCTGTCCTAAAATGAAAAACAAAATCACATGCACATCCAAAAACTATTTACAAAAGTAAGTAATACAACTCTGCCAAAAGTCTACAGGTGAATCCAAAAATATTAAAGTGGGTGAAATTCCAAAACATAACTTAAAGTAATATTTTTAAACAATCAAAGGATTTTCAGAGAAGGCAGAAAAAACAAAGTGAGTTAAGTGATGCGACAGTAGTGGACGACGGCGCTCACAGCGCCGCCAGTGACCCAGGGCTGGGGCTCTCTGAAGGAGTTAAATGTGGTCAAGGAGACGACAGGAAAGATGTGCAGGGTAGCAGGCAATGCCTGCCCAGGGCACGAAGAGCAGCTAGCACTGAGGCCAAAGCCACCACTGCTAGGAAGCAACAGGAAGCCCCGTTGCCTGGCCGCCCTGCTGAGGGGAGCTGCCGCCGGCATCATGCAGGTGTTACAGTTTGTCCCTTCGGTGGCTGACAATATGGTGCAGGCACAAATTTTCTCATCATGGAAGAAGTGGCCCCTGTTACGCAGCACGGGAGCCTGGCTCATGATGGACACCGATGGCCAGTCTGCAAGCCACAGCCCGAACGCAAGGTGGGAAAGGTGCTACAGAAGGTCGAGGGTCACTTTCCCCTGAGATAAGAGCCCTGCCTCCTCATAAAGGGCATGTGCTTTTTCTCAGAGAATTACCTGTAGGTGGAAAGTTCTGCATGTGGTGGCTTCTCTGCACAAAGATGCGACACACTGTGGTGCGCCACGCTGAAGAGCCCAGAAGGCAGCCCACCTGCGAGGGTGTCTGCATTCCCATCGGCCAGGGTGCTTTAGATGCGACATTGGAGGCATTCGGTAAACCCAAAGGTCCCAGAGTGAAGCAGCCTGCCAGGAGGACTCCCTGAGTCTGCGGCAGGACCTGCAGCCTGCTAATTCACCCATCAGCCCGAAGGTCCTGGGTTCAAGGCACCAGGTGGTGAGCATCGCCAGCGGACAGCTAAGCATTGGAAGCCAGCCGACGGTGCGGTTCACCTGTGAGACAAGCTCACAGGATGACGCTGAAAAGGCTCAGGGAGACAGACACCTCCCTAGACAAGTCTGCTCTGCACAGGGCAGGATTTCCATGAGATGGGTGCACCACCCGAGACAGAACTCCAGCGCTGGACACAGAGCATGACAGCGTTTGCTGGCCCTCGTCCTGGCAGATGATGTCCCGTGATCTCTTTTCTGACAGGCTGCTCCGCCCCTCTCCTGTGCCTGACCTGTGAATGTTGACTCCTTCAGAATTTGGTGCTAGAGGGCCAGCGAGACAGCTCCACAGACTAAGTGCCTGTGTAGGCAAGCACAGGAGCTAGTTTGAGCCCAGGCACCACATGCCACACTGGCCCTGCCGGGGCACACTGAGCTGGTGACCAAGATCGGGTGTGGTGGTGCGCACCCGTAACCCCAGCACTGGGGAGGCTGAAACAGGAGGATCACTACAAGCTTGAGCTGCATGATGAGGCTTTATAAAAAATTAAAATTAAACAAGAGAGAGAGAGAGAAAGAAAGAAAAAAAGAAAGGAAGGAAGGAAGAAAGAAAAAAAATTTGGTCCTAAAACATTATTTTGCCTTGCTTTGTTTTAGTTATTTCCCTATCTATTTATATCCTCTAAATGAGGAGAATAATTGCAAACCTCATAATGACATCTAGTAATGAATTTAAAATCATGTCCCCACCGCTGTCCTGCTTAGCTTATCTCCTAACCTGCTTATTTAAGCAGGTCATGGACTTGCTCCTCGTGGTACTATTTAATATTTCTCTCAAGCATAACCTGTTCAGAAGAGAGCATCACCCCGCTGCACTGGCTCGAGGCTGGATGTCCACTGAACCTCCTCACGCCGCCACTGTGGAGGGCCTTCTTCTCCCAGGTGGCAGGATCCCAAGATCGTGACTGATTCATGGTCCAGTGCAGGGATCAAGGATGTGGGCACAATGTGAGGGGCAAGGAGCCCCTCCCTCCACGTCCCTTGCTGCTTTGGCACTTTCTACCAATTGCCTTGCATTGGACCTGGCAGATGACAGACTGAAGCCTCTCAAGACCATGAACTAAAACACCTCTCCTCGCTTAGCTTTGGGCATTGGCTATTTTGTCTCAGCAGTAAGAGAAAAGTAGCTAATAACCCCAGTTATAGGTCTGACATTCCGCTTGTTATTTCTGTCTGAGAGAACGGGCCCCCAAAGGCCCGAATGTGAAGCTATGGACATACAATACCTTTGCAGTCTTTGGTGTGTTCACCTCAGTGTTCCACCAGACGGCCTCGATTTCTTCCCTCAAACACAGTGTGCTTGCAGGCTCGCTGCTCCCACAGGCCACTTAGTCCACAGCACCTTTGCACGTACGCTTCTCCAGCTCTTTCACCCTAGGAACCAGCGTCTCACCCTCAGCGGGAGAGCGGGGCTGTGAAGCCGAGAAGCGTCTCACTGAACCTGCTCAAAACGCACCCTGTCCTTGCCTATACTTCGCCTGAATGCTGCGTGTAGCCCACTCTGTGACACAGACCTGTGTGCTCTGAAGGTGGCCCTGCTTTTCATATCCGAAAGAACAGAGGGAGACCTGCTGGGCTACACCCCTATGCCCAAGTCCCTGTCACCTGGTGCGACCCCTGCAGGTCTTCCTTCTCCTCACTGAGATTCAGGGCCAGGACCTCTCCCGGCACGCCCTCACAATTCTTTATTTCCACAGTTACCTCACCTCCCACTCCGCTGCATTTCACGTGCAGCATGAACCGCTGGGGGCAGCTTTCCCCTTTCCCACTCATTCTCTGTTGCAGGCAGCTGGTAAATCTCATGAGCGCAAGACGCTTCCCGTTTTGATGGGAGGCTAAATGGCAGAAGCCAGAACAGAAAGCTCCCCTGACAGCTGTGCAGTGAACAGGTAGATGGGACCTTAATAGCCATACTTAGCTTTAAAAAGGGTTCTGCTACTGTTATCTAAACAGAACAGACAACGTGGCATAAAAATTCTTGTTCATGCTGATAAAAATTTTATGAACATTTCTGAAATATATAATTGAATTGAAACAACTAGTAGGCTACTACATGTGATGGTCACAAACTTCTAGCTGTCTGAGTCAGACAAATCCCATTGCTCTCCTTCTGGCACTGGCTGAAAGCCTTGGCTTTGCCCCATGGCCCCAGCTCTCTAGGATGGTCACCAGCAGCCTGGAGATCTGCACCAGCGGAGCTAAGCCACACCGACACAGAGAAGGTCTTGCTGGAATGTCAGGGTAGAGACTCGTACAGCATTCACAGGAAGGAAACCAAAGCATGTAGTTGGTGAGAGATACTGTTCAAGTTTTGACAGAAGCAGCTAAGGTACAATCCTGCTTACATGGTGTCTGCAAGGTTCTAACAGGAGCTGAATTTCTTTTTTTTTTTTTTTTTTTTTTTTTTTTTTTTTTTTTTTTTTTTTTTTTTTTTTTTTTTTTTTTGCCTTTTGAGACAGGGTCTCACTGTGCAGTTCAGGCTGGCCTTGAGCTCACTGTTGTAGCCCAAGTGCTGGGGTTCTAGACATGCACCCCCACGCCCAGCATTTAGGAACTGGGTTTTCTAACTCTCTTTAGATTCCCCAAGGTCAGCCTTCTCAGTGCCCCCTTCACCTCTTTGTTCCTAAGGGTGTAGATGAGGGGGTTCAGGAGTGGGGTGACGATGTTGTAGAAGAGGGTGAGGCCCTTGCCCCGGTCCTGGGAGGCACTGTTACCCGGCTGCATGTACATGTAGATGATGTTTCCGTAGAAAAGCGACACCACCGTGAGGTGGGAGCCGCACGTGTTCAGGGCCTGTTGCCTCCCCGCGGCCGACCGCATCCGCATCACGGCCCGCACGATGTGGCCGTAGGACGCCAGGATGAACACCAAGGGTGACAGCACAATGCCCACGGCCAGCACAAACACAGTGCCTTCGACGGGCGCCGTGTCGATGCAGGCCATGCGGATCAGGGCCGGCATCTCGCACAGGTAGTGGTCCACGCGGCGGCGCCCGCAGCGCGGCAGGAGCAGGATCACCGGGGACATGGCCAGGGAGTTGGCCACGCCACAGCCCCAAGCCAGGGACACCAGGCCGAGGCAGAGCCTGGGGCCCATGAGCGCCATGTAGTGCAGGGGCTTGCTGACGGCCACGAGGCGGTCGTAGGCCATGACAGCCAGGAGCAGGCACTCCACGCCCCCCAGGGCCAGGAACAGGAAGAGCTGGAGGGCGCAGCCCGCGAAGCTGATGGTCTTGTCCGTGCCGTGCAGGTTGTAGAGGAGCTGGGGCACGGAGCTGCTGCTGAAGCCGAGGTCCAGGAAGGACAGGTGCGTGAGGAAGAAGTACATGGGGGTGTGCAGGTGCGGGTCCAGCCGGGACACCAGGATGATGGTGGTGTTGCCCACCAGGGTCAGGAGGTAGGCCACCAGGACGGCCACGAAGAGGATGCCCTCCAGGTAGGGGCGGGCAGAGAAGCCCAGCAGGACAAAGGTCCCCTGGGAGCTGTCACTGGCGCCCACCATGTCTAGTGCACCTGAGGAGACAGCAGGGGTTAGTGATGGCTGAGGTCGTGGAAGAGATTAATCACTACTAGTGAGAAATTGTCCGTGTTTGTGTGTATATATGTATGTGTGTGCATGTGTGTGCACATGCATATGTGTGTGCATGTGTGTACACGTGCATGTGTGCATGTGTGTGCACTGCATATGTGTGCATGTGCATAAGTGCATAAGTGTGTACATGTGCGTGTGTGTACATGTGCATATGGGTGTGCATGAATGTGCACGTGCATATGTGTGTGCATGTGTGTGCACATGCATTGTGGAAATGTGTATGTGCACATGCATATGTGTGCATGTGCATATGTGCATAAGTGTGTGCATGTGTGTACATGCACATATGGGTGCACATGGATGTGCACATGCATGTGTGTGAGTGTGCATGCACAGGGGCACATTGCACTCTGTACCCCCAACCTTTGTACACAGCATTTCCAGCCTCTCCCAACCCTGTTAAATTTTGATGCAAGTTTTGTTCAATCAGAAAGTTGCCCTGGAAGGACTGATCCTTCAGATCCTGTGTCCTCAGCACCCTGAGAACCAGGGTAACAGGCACGCATGGCCATGCAGGCCCAACTTAGGCACACTGCTGTTTTTACCCTTTTAACCCCAAGGTAACAACGTGGGATTTGCAACTTAGTATAATAACAAATCCCCAAGTCACATAAAAGTAACCTGAGGGATGCGTAGGTGGGCCAGCCATCACAAGTAGGAAGAGACAGAGTTTATGTCCTAGATGTGGCTGAGCTTTTACCCCACTCCTGCTGTGCTGGTTCCAATTCCAGTGGAGCAGGAGAGAAATCCTGCACGGCCCAGCCCTGCCTCTTATAGTGATCCCAGTTCCTGCTTCCCGCCAAAACCTCGAACACACAGAATACAGGCCCAGAATCATCAGCTAAATTGTGTTTAAAAAATCCCAAATACCTTTGAACCATCACAATTGAAGACATGACTCATGGGTCCACCTGTATGTAAATTTCTTTTCAATGCAGATACTGGAAAATGTTTTCAAAATTTGTCACAATTTGATACAACTTAGGGCCAAGCCACATAGCCTAGAGAAAGCAAAATTTCAGGAAGAATTAGGTATGCATTGAGTGCCTGAAATGAACATAGATACCAGCCCACGGTATGGTACAGCACCCTAAAATCACCCAAAACTAGGAGAAGTCATCACGCAGCTGAGCATGAAGGTCAGGTGCTGTCATCCTAGCCGCACCTCGCAGGCTGACGCAGAGGACACACAGGCCTGAGCCCAGGCTGGGCAACAGGGAAAACACGTCACAGGCTAAAACAGAAGAAGACATAATAATAATTGGCTGGGGTTGTAGCTCAGTGCAAAGGCTTTAGGCACATTCTACACATACATACACACACACACACACACACACACACACACACACAATTTATCAAGTTTTGTACACAGAAACATATGCCAAAATAGTGCAATCTGCAATAGAACAAAACTCAAGCAACTGTGAGGATGAAGTATGAAACCATAGCTACCAGATTTCCTGTGGAATGTGCTATGCTAGGAAGATGCGTTGATACCACTCTGGTACCTACTGCCATAACCTTGTATTTGAAGCGTCTGTCCAAAACGCCCTAGGATGTGAATCATCTGAGCTGCAAGCTTCATCCTCGCAGTGCCTTTGGGCCGCTGTGAGAAGTGGTTTCTCCCAGCATTTGGGTATTTTTCGCTATGTATAAAGCACCCAACATATGCGACACACTGTAGAGCTCTTCATGTTAGCAAAAGGCCTTCACCCGGGAGCAGGCTACCAGCAGTAAGCTGTTAGGAGCCCAGAAGGGCCACAGTGGGAGTGGTCCACACTCACCAGCACGGCGTCCAGAAGTGCATAGCACATGCCTGCTATTCTACCTGTAGGCACACTACGTTTTGGATTTATGGAAATCACCTCAGCAAATAGTGTATGAAACTACACAACATTACTGCACGAGCACACATAGCAAAATCTCTCTTTTTGTTTCTGGGCAGAGCAGCGTATGCCTATGATCTCAGTGCTCTGGGAGCGTGGACAGGCTCAAGCCCAGCCCAAGCCGGCCAGCAGAATCCTGTCTCAAAAGAAAAAGAAAACGGGATGAGATGTAGTTCAGTGCAAATAAAGGCACACAGTTCAATCCCTGATGGAAAAAAAAAATCAAACAGAAAACACAATATAGCTTCCCTTTTCCTCTCCCTCAATTGAGTCAGGTCTTGAAGAGACATAGTATTGCACTGGGAAAATTACTGCTTAAGAGAAAGCACCTTACGACATTTTGTAAGCGACATACAATTTCAGTGACATAAGGGACACGGGTGGAGGAACCTCTCCCCAACTCCAGTTCCTGCTGTGCATCCTATTCCAGTCAGACAGATTCGGGGAGACCAACCACACGTCCCCCAGACGTGCTGACAACTGCACTGCCCACACCTCTCGCTTCTGTGCTGAAAGTGTTGGCGAACACGACAAACGGCACGATTCGGAAATTAATTTATACTTCAGAATTTTTTCACATAAAATGGTAATAATTAAATCTACTTATTTTGCAGAAATAGTTTGAGATTTTTTAAAACTATACAACATAAGTATATGAAACATAAACATTTGTAAATAGCAGTTTCCAATTTCATGAAATATTGTTGATGTATCAGGCAGAGTATAGGAATATAAGGGGAAAAACTCTCTGAAGGAAAACCACATTAACAAATGCATGACTTTGAAATCTCATTCTGGAAACACAATTACTGACGAGATATTTGTAGCAGAGGTGGACAATGTAACCCCTATTACATCTCTTATTTTTTAAAAACGCACAAATTCCCTAATTAAGACACTTCAAAAATGACTGTGAGAAGAAGGCATGGTGCTATTTGTTTTCTTTTTTCCTGATCGTCATGGGCTCAAGATTTTCCGAGACAAATTTCATTTCTCAAAAACTGGGAGGTAAATATGAAAGAAAAACTTGATTATTCATTTAAGCAAAACTTCACACTTGAAAAGACTCCTAAAAAATTGAAAATAGTGACAATAATAGAAATTTCCATGAGGCTATGGAAGAACTATCTATTTAAAAAAAAAAAAAAACTTAAAATAGAAAATCAGACTGACAGGAAGTAGATCACAGGAACACAAAAATTTAAAAATATTTCCATATAAATAGTAAATTCTCACTGACCATTGCAGATATGGAAAATAACCCAGAGATACACCATTCAGAACGGCAACCCTCACTGTAGAAGGCTTGGCGCATCACAGGCAGAGCCTCGCAGAGCCGCGAAGGAGTCAACGCCTGCGCACCTGCCAGAGGCCAACCTGCAGTGCTGCCTTTGAAGAAATCTGTGAAAGCTCTGCTGAAGTAGGAGAAATACGAGCGAGAGAAAGGAGAGAAGGCACCTCATGGCGAAGACGTGCTCTCCAGACAGGACGCGCCTCCCAGACAGCGCCTGTGCCAGGGCCCCGACTTTGTTTCCCTTCTGTTCTTCCAGGGCCATCTCCAAACTGGCCCACAGGGACGTTCAGTCCCTAAGTTAGTTTGGTTTGTGAACTAAAGACCGGAAGCCTGACCTTCAGATAACCAGGCAGAGTAGAGTTTAAGGGTTGTTTTAGGCTACAGGAGCTCAGTGGGGTCCTGAGCCTCTCCCATGAAAGGAGCCAGTGACTTTCTGGGGCTCCCCCCTTGTGCACAAAACCCAAAAGACCACATGTGTTAAGTAGTGTGTCCTTGTTCCCTCTGCCTGCTGTCTGTCTACACACGCAGGTATCTGTCTTAAAACAGAAAGGATACCCGGAGCTGTATGCTTCTGGAGGGTGAAAAGGTGGTTGGTGATGGAGGACTTTCAGTTTTTTCAGTTATGAACTATCTTGAAACGTGTGTGTGTGTATGTGTGTGCGTGTGTGTGTGTGTGTGTGTGTGTGTGTGTGTGTGTGTTCAGCAGCCCACACACTGTACTCTGTAGAACGATTGTGAGGACAATATGCAATATGTCAACTTTCAAAAAAAAAGAAAGGGGAAAACAAAAAGAAAAAAAAGTAATGTTGACATAAAAGGGTTAATGTTTAATTGTTCGATCAATCTTATATACCTATATGTATTAATCTAAACTGATCTGATGATGAAAATATGTAATATAACCATTGTTAAATTTATGCAATAAAAATATTAAATAAAATAAAGGAGGAAGTATAAAGGTTAGGGAAAAAAATGAAAAGAAAAGAAACTAGAGTCCCATCAGCACGGAAGCTCGGCACGGCCAACATTCCAGGTGCTAAATCTGACTCTAAAGCAAGGGCAGGATGACCTTGGCGAGTTCAGGTCCAGCCCAGGACAAAGAAGAGCTGAGCTTGGGTTTTGGAAGCTGGAGTCGGGTCTCCTGGCTCTGCCCTCTCAGCTGAGGTCAGGCAGGGCTTGCTCCAGGAGACGTGAGGCTAGAGAAAGGGTCGCCACATCCTGTGAGCTCTGCAGCAAGAGGCTGCCTCCCTGCTCCTCCAGGTACAGAAAGCACAGGTTTGTACCTGTGGCCAAAGGTCTCTCTTGTCAAAACCTCTACACTTTAAAGAGTACATTAGGTCAAACTTGATTCTGCTGAGCAGAAGCGCTACTTCATAGCTGGAATAGATGCTGTCTCCTAAGGGCAGGCACTGCTCCTGGCCCTCACCCTCCCGAGGGTGCTGGGAGCTCGGCCTTCTCTCTGTGCGCAGCCTTCTGGGCTCACAGCTCTTAGTGACCCTGCAGCGGGCACTGGACATCTTCCACAGCCACTGTGGCACTGTGGGCAGAGCAGGCATCGGGTCCCGCATGCGGGAAGGCTTCCTGCCTTAGCTGCGGGCAGAGCACCTCACAGATTCTTCTCCTGCTGACGGGGTCCCTGGGCCACCGGCAGCTCACGCCCTTTGCCTTTGTGCAGCTGGGGAGGGAGGTGCTCAGTGGTGTGAGCTCCTCAGAGAGGTCAAGGGGGCCTGAGGAGACAGCGCTTCGCAGACGAGTTGCTGCGAGGAACCAAGGAGGCAAAACAAGCAGCTTACCCCGCAGGAAGGGGCTGTCTACTTGCGAACCTCAGGCCCATTCTCGAACTGCGGACCGCAGGTCCCGCTGGTGCAGCAGCGGGGCAGCAGCCGCCCCTGGGGTACAGAGGAGCAGACCCCGGAGTGCTGCCACCCACACTCGCAGGCCCAGCGAGGGACGTGAGTTGTCCTTCCTGAAGGTAGAGGTGATCACAGGATTGAAAGTTTTCACTTATTTAAAAATTGCTGAGGGACCCGGCAGGATGGCTCAGTGTTCTAAAGCGCCTGCTTAGGAAAGCTTGGGCGGCTGCAGGGACCACGGTTCAAGCCCTGACCTCAGGGCAGGCTGAGCCAACCATAAATAAATAAATAAATAAATAAATAAATAAATACTTCGTAAAACAATTGCTGAGATAAATATTAAAGTTACTTTATTTTAAATTAAAATTTCATTTCCAATTAATTTATCATCATGAGGATGAAAGAACTTAAAGCTCAGAGAAAGCCTGAAAACGGTAACCGCACCACAGGAGACGCATCTGTGCAGGGCCAAGGCTTGAATCATCCCAGCGTGAAGCTGAAGAGGCTCCTGGTGTGCAAAACCTGCCTGTGACACACAGATGGCTGCAGATAGAGACATGGATATAATCTTTAGATACAGTACGTGTAGATATCGTTATATGTTAATATTCTATACGTTATAGATGCTATGCCATAGCAGCAACATAGAAAATAGACATAGATATCAGCAACATAAAAGTGCACATCTCACGTTGTTTCTTTGCTTCCACCTGTCAGATTCCAGGCTGCTTGTTCTGTGGTGCTTGGGCTCAAGGCCGTCTCCTCAACCACACAGCCCTCTGCCCGAGCAATCCCCGTGCCCAGGCTGCTTAGTCATTTACTAAGCGACATGAGCGGCAGCTATCTGAGAGGAGCCCCTAAGCCCAGAGTCTACTCACCACATCCGCGTGCATGGTGGCGGCGGCCACTGAGAACGAGCGCACGGAGGCTCCTGACCCCCCAGGGTCTGGGCGGGGACTTGCAGTGCCTGCACCCTTCTCGCTGCACAGCTGCGGGCAGCCCAGCAATGGCAGCCGGGTAGGGCACAAGGCCTTCTCCAGGAGAGAGTCTGTCCCCTGCTTTGACCTCCAGCAGGATTTGTGTAGAGGCCGGGTTTGCAGCTGGGAGTGAAGCTCCCCTGAGAGATGGTGGGGAGGGTGGGGGTCAGGGTGCTCAGCGCCACCAGGCAAGCTCTAGGGACTGTGCAAACCCATCCGGGTCATCAGCAAATATGCAGATCAGTGGCTGCTCTGCCCCATCCCCCACCCTGAGGAACCAGCATGCGGCAGAACTGCATAAAAAATGAGCCCAGGAGAATTCAACTCTGGATGTAGACAGGACCTAGATCCTCAGGTCAGCAAAGCGGATCCCCCGTCACTGCCCTGGAAACACTGGACTGCCAAGGGCCATGTGCTTGTCTCCCCGTTCCCTGCACAAGAAGGCCGACCCCAGGCAGCTGAGGCAGCAGCCATGCACCTGGAGAGCAGAGGGCTTCCTGGGGCAAATCTCACCGTGCCCAGGCAGCGGCCTGTGTAATCGTGTTCGTAACTAAGTTAAAAGAAGCGAAATACTAAGCATAAATATGCTCTTCAGCTGACCACATAGTAAGGTCACTAACATTTGAGAATTAAAGCTAGAATGAACACATGGCCCATCGGTTCCTGATCCTTAGTATACACTACTATAGGCATACACCACAATGTGGAATAATTGCATTGACAGTAGGATGAATGTCTGCGTGTGAAATTAAGCATTTGCATTTACTGATGTTCACAAAATGTTAAGCTTATAATTTGATTGCTTCAGGCATTGAAATTTTATGTCAACTCTGACTTACCTAAAAATATAGGGCCTATGGCTTATTACAGTTCAAGGTATAGAAACAATTTTAAGCATTTAAGATGGAGAAAAAGTTAAAGGAAGGTATCTTCCAGGGTCAAATCCCCTCAGGATTAAATTTGAGACCATAGACAGTACTTTGTAGAACTGTTGTTAGTGTCAGCCTTCGGGACGAGTCACGGCCATTGCTTGGCCATTTTGCTTTCTGTGAAAGCCTGAGAGAATGTTTTTCTCTGGGTGACTCTCCTTAGACGCACTGCAGTTCATTCATCCCTTTCCTCT